>SJXQ01009689.1:0-18993 GCA_006408695.1 Aepyceros melampus | reverse complement strand
AAATAATTCCTTCCTGTAGGTAAGAAATGATAAACAATAACTGCAAAGCTGAGCCAGTGTGCCACATAATAGTGAGAGATTATTTCTGAAATATACCTACCAATTGTACAGAAGGCAGAAAAGCAATGCCTGGTTGAGAACCAGTTATTTTGCCTATTGTACCAAGCAGGTCTAGATTACCAACGTCATTCCTTACAGATCCAGAGAGAGCGAGAGAGGTTGACTTCATTAGGATCAGATATTTTCTTTTGTGTATTGGACAATTGTCATGAGAGTATAGTTTTGTAAGAACAAGATGTTCTCTTGACATCGGTTAAAAGATTATCATAATAGGTACTCAAATAGAACAACTTGGGACTCTGCAGGTTCTAGTAAAAGCACAAAAATACTTTGCATCAACAAAAACATCATTAGGTCCATGGGGTGTGGCATCTAGTACATGGTACATGGTATCCAGGGATGCTTTTAACTGAGTAGACCTCTGTCTAACCAAAGGGGGCTTTCCAGGTGGCTCAGTAGTAACGAGTCCACCCGCCAATGCAGGAGATATGGCTTGATCTCTGTGTCAGGAAGATCCCCTGGAGAAGAAAATGGCAACTCACCCCAGTACTCTTGCCTGGGAAATCCCACGGGCAGAAGGGCCTGGTGAGCTGTAGTCCATGGAGTCACAAGAGTCAGACACGATTTGGTGATTAAACAACAAAACCATCTATCAAGGAACCGTAGCTTGTTTTATTACACTGGTCAGAGGAGATGCAGAGATGTCAGTGTCTTGGTCTTCAATATGCTCAGAATAGAGTTTTCCCTGGTTAATTTCTGTATTTTTCTAAAGAAAAATTTCAAAGAAAACATGCTTATCTATTTGTTCACTAAATAGATAAATTTCAAGTATCTTTTATGCATTAAGCATTGTTTTGATGTCACAGGGTGAAAACATTAAAAAATCACTGCCCCTGCTCTCCTTGCTCAAGCTTGCAGTGCTCCTCTCGCCATGGAGTCACTGCATGCGAGTCATCCCTCCAGCATCAGATCATGACGCCCCTGGGAAATGTCCAACAGCACCAGAATCCATGGTTCCCTCCATCCTTCCCTCCCTCCCCTTAGTCATCAGCTTAGGATGTGATGATGTATGCCTTCCAAGCTGAAAAAGCATGATTTCTATAAACATTTGCCATATAATTGGAAGGATTGATATAATGATATCCGTCACTAGTACACAGCACTCTTTAGACCATCCTGCTTTGTGTGGTCCAGATACTCTTGAGCAATGGAAGGAGATAGTCTCAAGAGATTCTTTTTAAACATATTAGTATATATATATGCACAGAAGCTGAACTTTTTAAAAGAAGTTCCATATATCTATATCTATATCTATATCTATATATATATATATATAGAGAGAGAGGGGGGGGGGGACTTTTTTAAAAGTTCAGCTTCTGTGCACCCTACTTCATGCTCACCACTACAAGTCTAGTCCCCATTCTCACCACCGAGTTGAGCCCCTTTACCCATTTGCCCTCCCCCACCTGCCTTTCTAGAGATTATCCTTTCTAAACCTGGAATCACATCTCTCCTACTTCTCTTGCCTTTGGAAAGAGGGCCAGGAAGAGAAGACTGTTGTTTCCGATGTTCTCCCTTGCTCTGAGGCTTAGTGCCTGGGACCAAGCTTCCCTGTGCTAGGGCGTTTTCACTGTGAACTGAAGAGCCAGAGAAGTCGTCCTGTCCCAGCAAGACCCCTATAGTCTGTGTTTGGTGCTCCAGGCAGTAGAGATCCAGAAACGCTGTGCTGTTTAAGCGTGCTATCATCAGATTATAGTACTGATTGTATTCACGGCATAGGATCCTTTTCTGTCAGTCTCCTGGAGTTTGTTTAGGATTATGGTCATTGTAAAGAGCAGTTCTTTTCTTTGTTATTTTGTTCTGCATTTGATGACTATAAAGGGGAGGAGTGGTTCTTAGGCATTAGTGGCCCACGAGAATAGTACAACCACTGTTTCCTTCCCCTCGTGTGGCCTCCAGGTGTGGTTTGAAAGGAATACTTTTGAGGAAAGCCTCAGTCTGAGGTTTTAATATTCTGTATTTTTCTTCCATTGATTTAAAATATATCTTGCTTTTTTCTTTAATAGTGGGTGAAAGTTCTGAAGAGGACTCTTCACAGAGGTAGGATTTTATGGATGTTTTGAATTATATATTTAAGGGAACATGGAAAAGAGAAACTAATGTTTGTTGAGTGTTCTACTCTAGGTTAGACACTGCATTACGTGCTTACCATTTGTGACCTCCTAGAGTCATCACAGCAGCTTTGTAAAGTAGCTGTGTCCTACTTTTACTTAATTAGGCAACTGTGATTTCAGGAGGTTAATGAATTGACCCTGGTTAAAATGAATTGACCTGTGATTTGACAATTGGCCTTCCTGGCTCCCACATCCACTCCCATGGCCCTCAGCAGAGACTGAGAAGCACCCATGTAGCATATAAGTTAAAGATATAAATTAGTTCTTTGACTTGTGTACATTTTAAGTTTTGACATTGTGGGGAAATGTCCTGTACTCCCTCTTAGAGTAAAGGTGAGAAGTGGTGCCATCTCAGTAAGTGGTATCCCTGCTGACAGACCAAGAGTCCCATTTTGGATGGACTCAGATTTGTCTCTGAATCTTGAACAGACAATGGAGGAAGAAAAACCTATTCTTCTGCTTTGTTTTCAGTCATCAGGTTTATTCCAGTTTGGGCAAACAAGAATTATTTCAATCCATCAGTTGGATTTTCAGTTCATCTATTAGAACTTTTAGTGAAAACAAATTATTTCTAGGCTCTGCCAATAGATTGGCTGTCACTCTCTGTTGTGGAAACTAAGAATGAGTGTTAACTAGATATTTCATAGGTTGGGAGAGATGGACGCAGAAATAGGTAACGAAAAACTTTTTTGGAGACTTCTGTGGGGGTGCAGTGGTTAAGATGGTTAGTAAGACATCTTCCAATGTGTAGGCAGTGTGGGTTTGATACTTGGTCAGAGAAGCTAAGATCTCACATGACCTGGGGTCAGACAGCCAAAACATAAAATAGAAGCGCCATTGGAACTAATCAGTAAAGACTTTAAAAGTGGTCCACATCAAGAAATCTTAAAAATAAAATGTTTTTAAGCTGTTTTAAAACAGGCCAAATTTTATTCATGCGAAGAAAGTTCATTTAATATATAGACAAACTTTCACTTTTTTTCAAGGACATGAGCTCACTCATTTTTATTGTATGTTTTTGCTTTAAAGGTTTCCCAACAAACCTGGTGTTGATTTAGGGCCTACATCAAACGATGAAGTCTTAGATTTTAAAACCAAGGTAAAGTGTTCTGTTGTGAAATTAGTTTTCCTGCTCTGAAACTAGTTTCATGTAGTATTTACTCTTATGATTAGTCAGTGGAAGTAACAAGTAGATTTAAGGGATGGAGATTTGTGACATTGTACAAGAGGCAGTTCTCAAGACCATCCCCAAGAAAAAGAAAAGCAAAAAATGCAAAATTGTTGCCTGAGGAGGCCTTCCAAGTAGCTGAGAAAAGAAGAGAACCAAAAGGCAAAGGAGAAATGGAAAGATATACCCATTTGAATGCAGAGTTCCAAAAGATAACAAGGAGAGATAAGAATGCCTTTCTCAGTGATGAACGCAAAGAAATAGAGGAAACATAGAATGGGAAAGGTTAGAGATCTCTTGAAGAAAATTAGAGGTGCCATGAGAACATTTCATGCGAAGATGGACACCATAAAGGACCAAATGGTATGGACCTAACAGAAGCAGAAGATGTTAAGATGAGGTGGCAAGAATACACAGAACTCCACAAAAAAGATCTTTTATGACCCAGATAACCAGGATGGTGTGATCGCTCACCTAGAGCCAAACATCCTGGAATGTGAAGTCAAGTGGGCCTTAAGAAGCATCACTATGAGCAAAGCTAGTGGAGGTGATGGCATTGCAGTTGAGCTATTTCAAATTTTCAGAGATGATGCTGTGAAAGTGCTGCACTCAATATGCCAACAAATCTGGAAAACTCATCAGTCGCTACAGGATGAGCCAGTAGTTATATTCAAAGTGAAAGACCAAGAGATTGATATGCAATGTCATAAAATATGAGGCAAGATCCCACCAATCAGAAATTAGACATGGGACAGGCATGTCATTCTAGTCTGTGGCTTGTCTACCCTGGTAAGATGAAACAAATAATTCAAATAAAAATTCACATTCCCCTTACTGTTGTTAAAATACTGATCTGAAAAATAAAGCAATACAGGACTGGTCCCAGAAGCCACTGCATGCAGATAATTGCAGCGCTAGTGACAATAAAAAGCATGGAACCTGAATTAGAAAATGAGCAATTCTTCTCCACCTCATAGTCCCAGCGCATCTGAAGTATATGTAAATAAAGAATTAGAGAAGGATACGCAAAGGTTTAAGAATGAAATAGACAAGTAAAGTTGCTGGCTCTGGAAAAAGAGAAAATTTAACTTCCATAAGAGTTTCTCATTTTCTCTTGCTTTGGTTTTTCTCTTTCTTGATCATGTGTCCATTTTGATTTTCCATTTATGAATAAAGTGGGGTCATCCAAAGAGGTAATTGTGCAGAAATGATTATTATCTCAATAACAGAAATTCAGGAAACTATTTTCATGCCATTTTTCCTTCAATCAATAATAATATCTAATTCTTCTCTGTCAGTCTTCATATGGACTGGGAAACTCATTTAGCTATGTACCATGTGGTCTTCTGAGCCAGAATAAGCAACAAGGAAATTGCTTAAGAAGAATAATCAGCTAGTATTTTGCATCTTTTTTTCCCTTTTAACTCTGTTGGATTAAATATGTTATATTTCCATAGAATGGGAAGAAGGCACTGACTGAGAGATGGGACATGAACATGTGTTCCCTCTAATCTCTTCATGATGGTTGAATATGTGTGATAGTCTCTGCTTTCCGCAATCGCTGGGCACTTAGATTTCCAGCATGGCCACTTCAGGATCTTTTTAATAACAAATACGTGTGCTCCCACATAAGCCTTAATCAGCACTCTCAGATGTTTCTTTTGAGACAGACCTTTCCATTATGTTGTTTACTAAAATGTAGAAAGTTTTTTTTTTTAATTTTACTTAATTTTTATTTTTTAGTTTGTTTTGCTTTACAATACTGTATTCGTTTTGTTACACATTGACATGAATTAGCCATGAGTGTACATGAACTCCCAATCCCGACCCCCACCTCCACCCTCCCGCCCCACACCCTCTCTCTGGATTATCCCCGTGCATGTGTGATTTTGTTACNTTTTTTTTTAATTAATTTTTATTTTTTAGTTTGTTTTGCTTTACAATACTGTATTCGTTTTGTTACACATTGACATGAATTAGCCATGAGTGTACATGAACTCCCAATCCCGACCCCCACCTCCACCCTCCCGCCCCACACCCTCTCTCTGGATTATCCCCGTGCATGTGTGATTTTGTTACATAGATAGTGTGTGTGTGTGTGTGTGTGTGTGTGTGTGTGTGAAAGTTGCTCAGTCATGTCCAACTCTTTGCGAACCCTTGGACTGTAGCCTGCCAGGTTCCTCTGTCCATGGAATTCCCCAGGCCAGAAAGAATACCAGAGTGGCTAGCTGTTCCCTTCTCCAGAGGATCTTCCTAACCCAGGGATCAAACCCAGGTCTCCCGCATTGAAGGTGGATACTTTAATATTTGAGACACCAAGGAAGCTCATAGGTAGTATAAACCCTAAGCAAAAAAGAAAAAAAAAAGTGTTTATCTACAAAGGAGAAGACTGAGTTCTGAGATGCTGTGAGATTTTTCTTTCTTCAGTAATAGGTTTTTAAAATTGTTTGCTCTTTTGTGTAAGAGGTGCTTTGACTGAGTTTGAACAGCAGACAAAAAGAGGGAAAAAAAGAAACAAACAAACAAAAAAAACTCTGTGTATTCTCCTGTTTAAAAAAAAAAAAGGGAGATGAGCCCAACCCCAACTAAGACATTGAGTTACTCTGCGAAAGTCACGCTTTAACTTATATGATTAATCTGATGAATTCATTTGGTAATATATAACATTCAACGTTCCAGAATTGTATCATCTTTTTTGGTGCCATAAAATGCTAGGGAGTGCCAGTTTAGGGGCCTTAAACAAAACTTTGAACATTTTTTTTTATTTTATTGCTGTTTTTGGTAAATGGTGGGGCAATACTAGGTAATTATTTCTATGCCCTATAGCTGTAAGGTTTGATGGTTATTGGATGTAGAATTAGGAAGCATTACTTATATTCCAGAATTCCACACTAACTGACAACTCAGTTTCATTCTGCTCCTTGTGTTTTGGTAAACTCTGCTTCTCCGTCACGTTTTTGCTATCTCCCGGATCCAAGTGAAAAAAGAATTGTAAAAGGCAGAGGGGAAAGAATAGCTTTAGTGCAGAGAGAAGAATGTTTCCTTTCTGAGGCACGAAGGTGTCACATCCTCTACATCCAACTGTTTAATGGAAACTCCAGCTGGTAAAGACCAAAGAGGACAGATTTTGTGTCTTTGTATTTCTCTGTCTCTGCCAGTCAAATGGGGAAGACTGAATATAAATAATTGCATCTTATTTAAGAAAGCCATTTTTGAAATTTTGGGAATTGTGTTTCTTTTCCTCAAACAGAAAGGAGCGGATTTTAGAAAAATTTCAGTGAACTTGTAAGTGATAAAATTAAAATAAACACAAAAATATTTTTATCACTTAAATTCAGGACAAGCACTGAGTCAAATAATAAAATTGAAAACAAAGATCTTTATAATCAATACATAGCGATTATTCTTAGTGTCAAACTTCCATTAAAGGTTAAAGGAGAAAAGAAGCACAAAATTAGTGAAGTGGAAGTATCAGAGAATATACGCAATGCTGCTGAAGAGAGTGGATTGTTTCAGCAGAGAAAACGTGGAGGAAACAGCAACCAGGAGTTTCCTGCTATGCAGAATGAGGGTTCTGATAGGTAATCCTATATCAATATTTAACAGCACGTCCCTTGTTATTTTCTTCTAAAATAATTTCTACTTGAGCTAATGTTTGTGATGTACAGATTTTATATTTTACTAGAGATATAGTTATTTTTAATACTCTTGTCCTTTAGCCTTATTACTAGAGTTCCTTTGTTAACATACCACCATGTTCCATATTAGAGTATTCTGGATTTGACTGCATATTTGCCTTAATCAGTGTGTTGTATGTTTAAATGTGTTTTGTCACTAATGAACATCCTTTCATTTCAGTTTGAGGATTTCTTTCAGCATTTCTCATGAGGTAGGACTAGTGGTGATGAACTCCAGCAGGTTTGCTTTGTCTGGGACAGTTTTTTTTTCTCTTTCATTTCTGAAAGACAACTTTTCTGGAAAGAGCACTCTTGGCTGACAGGTTTTTCTCCTAGCACTTTGTGTCCATGGAGGGAGGCCAAATTGCTGTTGGTGGTGGGAGAGGCGATGAGGCATCGGTCTTTCAGCCAGGATGAGGCTGTCGCTGCATCATGTGGGTGGTTTAAAAGTGAACTCTCCTCCCCTGGCCAAATATTTCCTTGGTTTCTTCTTTCATGGTATATGTGACTCATGTCATTTGAAATACTACCTGAATTAAGTGTGGCTTTTTCCTGTGAAATCTCTTTTTCATTTATTTTTCGCTGCACTGGGTCTTTGCTGCCACAGCACGTGGGCTTCTCAGTGTGGTGGCTTCTCTGCATGCTGAGCGTGGGCTCTAGGGTGCTGGCTGCAGTAGCTATGGAGCACGGTTTAGTTGCCCCATGGCATGTGGGATCTTCCCTGACCAGGAATGGAACGCCTTCCCCCTTTATTGGCAGATGGACTCTTAAGCACTGGACCACCAGGGAAGTCCCTAAACTCACCATTATTATATTTAGTAGCAAAATAAAAAATATAGTGTAAATCTACTTATGACTCCCATGTCAAAGAGTCAAGGCGCTTAGCCAGTGGACTCCAGGTTTTCAGTGTAGCCCTTGAGGTTCTTCTCAATGTCTTTCCAGATGCATCTCTCTACTTTCTTCCATGTATTTGTGCTCTTCCTTCCAGTTCCTCAGAAACAACCCAGATGCCCTGTGCCTGATGTTTGTGCTCACATTAGAATCTCCAAGTAGAATGATTTTCTCCCTTTCTGTTTCTCATGACCTCCTCTCTTTACTTCTTCTGAAAACCCTTCTTTATTTCACTTATCACTTTCATATGTCAAGTTTTATATATCATATTGTATCTACTCATATCTGTGTTTGAAGGAAGAATTTGTTTTCTTGCATATCGTTGGTACTCTATCACTGTCTTGTGAATTAATCAATGACTTAAGATGGGTAAGAGTTGGAATTTTATAAGAATTGGTTGTTTTTTATTCTTTATCAGTTGACTTATTAGAAAACATTGGCTTTCTTGTGGACTTTTTAAAGCAGTGATCCTGGTGTGCACAGGAAAGGAGTAAAGAAAAAGAACGATGACAAATGGACCCCAGAAGAACGTGTGATTGCACCAGTGTCTGAAAAAAAAACCGGTTTACTGACTGGTGGTCTGCTGCACGTGAATGAGGACAGCATTTTAAGGGAAGTGGATCCGGGTGATGACAGGTACATTCTCCAGATTCCTTGTTTGTAGGGGAAGAAATATTAGCACTGAATACTTCTTCTGGAAATAGAGCAGCATTATACAGTGCTCAGGCAAGAGATTGCTCAACTCCAGTGTTCTTGCCTGGAGAATCCCAGGGACGGGGGAGCCTGGTGGGCTGCCATCTATAGGGTCGCATGGAGTCGGACACGACTGAAGCAACTTAGTAGCTGCAGCAGCAGTGGATGAACACTGCTGAAAGGTTAAGGTGAGGACCAGTGCCTTTGGCTGGAAGTCATTTCAGTAGATAATCTCCTTGGAAGCTGGACTGTAATGAATACACGTAAACATTCAAGGGAATGTTATTGGGACAGGCAATGAAGAACTGGATGGTAACTGAAGAGGAATGTGGAGTTCACAGGTGTTACTTGTTTTCTGTTAAGAAGGCAGCTTTTAGAGTATGTATGCTATTGGAGGGAGAAGGCAAAGATAACCCAATCCAATGTCTTGCCTGGCAAATCCCATGGACGGAGGAGCCTGGTAGGCTGCAGTTTATGAGGTCAATAGGAGTCAGACACAACTGACGACTTCCCTTTCACTTTTCACGTTCATGCATTGGAGAAGGCAATGGCAACCCACTCCAGTGGTCTTGCCTGGAGAATCCCAGGAACAGGGGAGCCTGGTGGGCTGCTGTCTCTGGGGTCGCACAGAGTAGGACACGACTGAAGTGACTTAGCAGTAGCAGCAGCATGCTATTGGAAATGAGCCAGCAGAAGGCATGTTTCTTTAGTTTAGTCTTGTTTGCATTTCCAATACTAGAAAGCTTATTGATGGTATGACATTATCTTTAAACTATTACAGTAAACTGATTGTGAATAATACTTTTTTTTTAATAGTTTTATGGTAAGGGCTTGTTCATTGGTTCTGAAGTGTAATATTTCTATGTAATGGAATATGCAGATCATTGCTTAAGTAACTTCTATCATATATAGATTTTCAACAATGACATAATTGTGAATTTACAAACACTTAGGCTATACTGAATAGGATATGGTCATTCCTTGATGATTCTAGTTGATAGTAACATGGTGAGTAGCTATGATTTTGTAAGGAGCTCTGAAACATCACATCATATTAACTTCATAGTTGTTTATAGATTCCAGGGAAGGGGGAAGATTTTGTTTATATTCAGTAGAAAAACATTATTAGCAGTCTTTCACAAATTATTCCTTTTGCATGATAAAGATCTAAATGACAAAACCCGTGCTTCCTTTACTAAGTGTGTCATTAACACATATTTTGTGCTCAATACATGTATGTCAGATGCATGAAGAAACAGCAGAATGGGTGAATGAATGCCTATTGATGAATTTCTTTAAAAAAACAAAACAAAACTTTGTTGACAGTAGATTTGCAGGCTTGCCTACCTCTTTTTAGTTTTTGAGAAATGTGTTTTAAGATTCAGAAATCATTATTTATAGCTATAGCTAGACCCGAAATGATACTATAGATTCATTTGCTATTGTATACTTAAAAGGACTTTTCAATATTACTTTCTCAGCATATTTTGGAAGAGCAGTGTTGAAGCCAGATTTCCTGGGTTTGAGTTCTGGGTCTGTTGGTGACATGCTGAGTGAGCTTGGGCAAGTTCCTCAGTCTTTGTGTGTTCCATTTCTTCCTATACCTATCTCCCAGAATGACTGTGAGGATTCAGATGCCTTTAAGACTTGTCAAGTGTTTCTAATAATGCATGGCCGACGCATAAGACGTCCTCAAAAAGTTAATATCTTGGTTATTCAAATGGATTTCTTTCTTATAAGGACTGAAGGAACACCTCCCAGATAGATTGTTTTGCCATAAAAGTTCTTATGGAAAAGTGAAGTGAAGTGGCTCAGTCACGTCTGACTCTTTGTGACCCCATGGACTGTAGCCTACCGGGATTTTCCAGGCAAGAGTACTGGAGTGGGTTGCCATTTCCATCTCCCAAGGATCTTCCTGGTTTCAGTGTGTCTGCCCTCTGATTCCCTCCCACAACACCCACCATCTTATTTGGGTTTCACTTACCTTGAGCGTGGGGTATCTCTTCACGACTGCTCCAGCAGAGCCACTGCACCTTACCTTTGATGAGGGGTATCTCCTCACCACCACCGTTCCCGACCCTCAACGTAGGATAGCTCCTCTAGGCCCTCCTGGGCCCGCCCAGCCACCACTCCTCGGGTTTCTCCTCCAGGCCGCCGGCCCTGGCCTCGGGCGTGGGTGGCTTGTCTCAGCTGCTGCTCCTGGCCTCGGGGGCGAGGTGGCTTCTCCTGGCGATGTCGGTAGCTCTCGGCCGCGCTCAAGTGCGGCGGCCGCCTCAGCCACCTGCGCTCAAGTGCAGCTTGAGCCTCCGCCACCTGCGCACAAGTGCAGCTTGAGCCTCCGCCGCCTGCGCTCAAGTGCGGCTTGAGCCTCCGCGGCCTGCGCTCAAGTGCGGCTTGAGCCTCCGCCGCCTGCGCTCAAGTGCGGCTTGAGCCTCCGCCGCCTGCGCTCAAGTGAGAGATCAAATTGCCACATCCACTGGATCATGGAAAAAGCAAGAGAGTTCCAGAAAAACATCTATTTCTGCTTTATTGACTATGCCAAAGCCTTTGACTGTGTGGATCACAGTAAACTGTGGAAAATTCTGAAAGAGATGGGAATACCAGATCACCTGACCTGCCTCTTGAGAAATCTGTATGCAGGTCAGGAAGCAACAGTTAGAACTGGACATGGAGCAACAGACTGGTTCCAAATAGGAAAAGGAGTACGTCAAGGCTATATATTGTCACCCTGCTTATTTAACTTCTATGCAGAGTACATCATGAGAAACGCTGGACTGGAAGAAACACAAGCTGGAATCAAGATTGCTGGGAGAAATATCAATAATCTCAGATATGCAGATGACACCACCCTTATGGCAGAAAGTGAGGAGGAGCTAAAAAGCCTCTTGTTGAAAGTGAAAGAGGAGAGTGGAAAAGTTGGCTTAAAGCTCAACATTCAGAAAACGAAGATCATGGCATCTGGCCCCATCACTTCATGGGAAATAGATGGGGAAACAGTAGAAACAGTGTCAGACTTTGTTTTTTTTGGGCTCCAAAATCACTGCAGATGGTGACTGCAGCCATGAAATTAAAAGGCGCTTACTCCTTGGAAGAAAAGTTATGACCAACCTAGATAGTATATTCAAAAGCAGAGACATTACTTTGCCGACTAAGGTCCGTCTAGTCAAGGCTATGGTTTTTCCTGTGGTCATGTATGGATGTGAGAGTTGGACTGTGAAGAAGGCTGAGCGCAGAAGAATTGATGCTTTTGAACTGTGGTGTTGGAGAAGACTCTTGAGAGTCCCTTGGACTGCAAGGAGATCCAACCAGTCCATTCTGAAGGAGATCAACCCTGGGATTTCTTTGGAAGGAATGATGCTAAAACTGAAGCTCCAGTACTTTGGGCACCTTATGCGAAGAGTTGACTCATTGGAAAAGACCTTGATGCTGGGAGGGATTGGGGGCAGGAGGAGAAAGGGACGACCGAGGATGAGATGGCTGGATGGCATCACAGACTCAATGGACGTGGGTCTGAGTGAACTCCGGGAGTTGGTGATGGACAGGGAGGCCTGGCGTGCTGTGATTCATGGGGTCGCAAAGAGTCGGACACGATTGCGCGACTGAACTGAACTGAACTGAAGGATCTTCCTGACCCAGGGCTCAAACCCAGGTCTCCCACAGTGTAGGCAGACGCTATACCGTCTGAGCCACAAGGGAAGCCCTAAAGGGCAGGTGCAAAAAACACTGGTATACTGTTTCCTATCACACAACGCAAGTAACTTTATGTTTTTCCTTTTCCTTGGATCTAACTTTAATACTTTATTAATATTACTGATTGTTGGGAGCCAGCATGAGGAATCCCACCTGTGACAGGGTCACGTGGCAAACTCAGATGGCAGGGCAGTCTGAGTCATCGGATTTCTCCCTGGTTTTTCCTGAGCATGCACCCCAAGAATAAAAGTTTGTCTGTATTTGTCTGTTTCCCCACTATTCTCTGCCAGTTTCTCGGGAAGAGTTTTTAGCTTCCTGCATCTGAAAGGAGTTCTCAGCCCAATCCCCTTTGATAATGATCTAGCCTGCCTAAACATGTTCCCCTAACTTTCTACAAGCTTGTGAATTGCTCACAACCTCCCAGCTGTGGGAGGCACAAAAGCCTCAAAGTATCTTAAAGTTTCAGAGCCTTTTCAAATTTATATTGGTGACAGGATTTCACGGTTGACTCAGTGATTGCTGCCAGACCTCCTTATTTTTTATCTATCAGGTACCCAGGAAGATGTAATCAATGCAAATGGGATATGGAAAAGGATATCTAGTAGTTTTGATGTTAGCAATACTAGACTTTTGCTATAAGTCACTGTACTTCCTTTTATTACAAATTGCTGTCTTTTTATTTAGTGTTTTCTGAGAGTGGCATTCAGACTCTGGAAAGATTAACACAAATGAGTCTTCTGGTTAACAAAACCTCATCAGATGAGAGCCATAGAAATGTTAACAGGCCTCTTGGCCAGAAGATAATGTAAACTGCCTGAGACCTTTTGTAACGGGAGAGTATGCAAAAAAGAAAGCCTTGTCTCAATGAGGGTCAGGACTGCTGCCCCTGTATAACTCTGCATATTCCATTATGTACAACTTGGGGTATATAAGCTGAGTTTGAAAAATAAATGGCCCTTTTTCCCCTTCGGAGCCTTACACCAACGCTGGGCTTCCCCATGTTGTTCTTTTCTTTTTCTCCCCTTTTTTGGCTGAATTCCCATCTGGGGCGCGGAGGCTCGCCATGTCTACTTACCTGTCCCGGCTGCTAAGATCTGTAGGAGAGAGAGCCCAGGGCGGGGCACTCTCCGATATTCAAACAGACACCGGTGGCCTAACATAGATGGTGCAAACTTCTTGTCTCGAGGTTTTATTGGATTTCCACGTAAACCAAGTTATTCAGCCTTCTTTTTTTCCACTAATTTCCTACTACACTATTCTATCCTGTTCTCTCCTATCCTGTCCTATCTCGCCTGCTCTGTCCCCGCTTTGAATATCCCTGGATCCACCGGGGCTGGTCCCTGGCAACTGATATATTTTCTGTGTCCTTTAATGTTGCTCTTGTTTATTTCTGCATCCTTTATAGACAATTACTTGCCAATGCAAAGAGTTTATATAAAAAAGAAAAGTTAGGTATTGTTGTATTTTTGAATATTTAATATTAGCCTGAAAAGAATTGTTTGTTCTTTTAGGCCTGCAAGGAAAACACCATATGAAAAGAAGAAGGTATAGCAAAAAAAATTTGAACTTTCAAAAAATTATCCTTGTCGAAAATTCTTTGTGAAAGGAATAGTGGTAAAGTAGAAAATCATCCTTTGTTGTAGAGAAGTTTACTTTGAACACATCATTTAGAAACACTGTTGATAAAGTTATCCTTTGGATAAAAATCTCTTATTTTAAGAAATGTCTGATTTTGTTTTGATATGGAGATTTATCACGTCTGTACACTTGGTGTATTTATACATATTTTAAGGACATTGTAAAACAGTATTGTTTACGTGTAGGTCAAAGAACAAATTAATTATGTGAATGAACTGGATGACTTAACTCAGTCGTCTGAGACTGATTCTGAGGATGGTGACGTGCTTTACTCTTTGAATTCCATGTTGCAAGTAGAACCTCTCGACGTGGGGTGTACAGGTAGGACTGCAGTGTAAATGTTAAGAGAAAGCCTGTCTGTGTATAGAGTAGTGATATATGCACACCTTGTCAGTACTGCTCTAGAGCCAGGGATATGCTAGTGCTGTGCTTCTCAGAAGTTTGTTTTGTATTAAAAGGACACCCGAGATGGATTCATGTCAATGTATGGCAAAACCAATACAGTAATATAAAGTAAAATAAAGTAAAAATAAAAATAAATAAGAAAGACAAAAAAAAAAAGGACATGAAAGTGAGTGTATACTCGGAGCCACAGGCCTATGACCCTCTCACCCCCATACCTTCTGTTGACTCTTCTTCTTTCCTATGACTTCACTCATGGTCAGGTCAGCATCATTTTCCTCCTAGAGTAACTGAAATAATCTCAGGACTTCTTTCCCTGCCACTCTACTTGGCAGAACCTCGGTCTGCACAGCAACTGTAATTATTGCCTATTTTTAAACATTCAGGTCTCATCATGCTACCCCCTTGCTTCAAGCCCAACTGTTGCCTCTCTTTGCCACTGGTTAAAAGTCACAATTGTGTAGTTCCATCTGGTTTAGTTTTCATCCTTCTTTCTACATGAATTCTAGAATCAACTTGTCAGTTCCCTAGAATGTCTGCTGGTCTTAACGTTTTCCTTTTCCTTCTGTTCAAAATACTTTGTACTTTCTCTTTTCATTACCTCTTTGATCCAAGGGTTATTTAGATCTGTGTGATTTAGTTTCCAAATATGAAGAGTTTTCCGGAGATCCTTCTGTGCTCTTGCTTCTCATGATTCGTTAGGTGCATCCAGAGGGGCCCTGGGGCTAGGGCTGATTATTTCCTGCCTTGGAGGCAAGACCTTGCTGACTACCCTGTTCATTCTGCTGGTACCTAGGAGTTTTTCCAGCCTGGCTCATGAGAATAGATAGAATTCCTGTGACTGAGTGAGCACCAGTCACACGTCCCTATAGTCTTTTCAGATGGTTTCTCCCTGGTCTCAGGTGGTTTCTCCCAGATGGGCACTGTTCGTTCCTCTGCTGAATGCCCGAGGGGCTTCTCCTCAATCTCCAGGGTCCTTTTTCACTCTGTTCCACTCTCTCCTCTCTGCGGTTCTGCTCTATGATCTCTGCCCACTTTGGTTTCACCAGACTGTCAGCTTCATCACCTCCTGTCACCAAGTCTGGTTGACTCAGCTTCCATTCCTTCTCCCTGTGTTTGGGCCTGGAAGTTCTCTCAAGGCAGTGAGCTGAGGCATTCCTTAGGCTAACCTTGTGTGTTTCCAGGATCATTGTCTTTCATTTCCTGAAGTCCTTTGTCATGAAAATCATTATTTAATGTATTTTGTGGGCGTCATTTTTGCTTGCTCCACTCAGGAAGGTAAATCAGTAGCTATTCACTCTGTCTTGGTTAAAAACATAATGGCAGCTGGAGACTGTCCACAGGGCTGTTCCTTCTACTCTACTTACTACTTCCTGCTCATCCTTCATTTCTCAGTGTGACATCTCTTCCCCAGGGAAATCTTTCCTGGACCTAGTCTATGTCAAGTTCTGTTATGTGATCAAGAACTCTCTTTTCTTAGAGTATCCTTCTGAGTTCATAATTATTTTATTTGTCTTTGTCTTCTACTAGACTTCAAGCTAAACAAGAGCCAGGGGAGTCTGTTTTATTTGCAGAGCTTAGAATAATGTCTTGCACATTATAGACCCTTAATACTAGTTCAGTGCGTGGATGAGTGAATGTGAAAGGCACAGTCCTTTGTACCCCAAAATTATTCACATACTCTTTTTGTTGTTTGTTTCTATCTTTGTTTTCTTTATCATACAGATTCTGTTAGCTTGTTGAAAATTCAGGATACAGTTATTTTTCATGAAAGATTAGTAGATTTTCAAAGAAGCCAAAGAAGCCACTGTGAACTTAGAAGAGAATTTTACAGAATGAAAAGTAAGGTTCGTGGGCTACAAAAAGAGCTGTCAGAAACCAAAGAAGTGAAATCACAGTTAGAGCATCAGAAAGTGTAGTGGGAACAAGAGCTCAGTAGCTTGAGGTACTGTACAGCTTGCTTTTAAATAAATATTTGAGCTATTGTTTCCTTTAATACTGCAGAGACGTAGACATGTTAGAAAGACTAACTTATCCTCTAGGATTTTACAGAGGAGAAAGTGTTACTAGTATTGTGGAGTGTGAAATTCTTGGAAATAATATAGCAGGTTCTTAACAGCGAATGCTTCTAATAACTTAATGTATATTTTTCCACATCATCATTTTCATGAGCACACAGAAGTCCACCATAATGGAAACCCCATTAAATATTTACCAAATTGACTTTCAGTTGTTTTTCACTTTTCTGTATTCTATTTAATACTGCAAGGAATACTTTTTCTATAAATTCATTTCTACCTTTCTAATTATTTTAAATACATTTTCATTAATAATATTGTATAATTTGGTCAAAGTATGAGAACTTAAAAATGGTCTGTGATCTATATTTCTAAACTATTGTTAGGAAAGTTTATATTACTTTACATTCCCACCCACAGATTTATGAAGTAGCCATTTTTCTCAAGAGAAAATGAAAACAAAATTTATGCAGTTTTATTCTTAACCTTCTGTCTGAGAACAGTGACCATTATTAAATGTTTTTCATTGTATTCCCCCCACGTCTACTATTTTAAACATTGTGAAGAGGGAACGAAAGTTATTGCAGCAGTGAATAATCTCTTGGTTTTCTAAGAAGAGCTTTAAATTTTGCAGATTCACCTTAAAGCAAGAAGAAGAGAATAGAAGAAATGCTGAGATGTTATATGAAAAAATGAGAGAGCATTTAAGAAGAAAAGAAGACCAATATAGGAAAGAATTTGAAGTGAAACGGCACCTAGAACTCACTTTCCGAGCAGTAGAAGTGAAAGTGAAGACTGAGAGAAATAATCTGAATCAGGTCGAAAATTTCAAATTTCAAACATGATTTTATCAATAGTACTTATAATAACCCCTTTTTTATAAAAAGTACCATTTTATTTAGTGCTGCACCATTTATTTAGTGTCAGTTTGTTTAGTGTTATAGAAAATTTTAGGTTAATTGTTAAAAACAAAAGAAAAGAAATTCAAAATTCCCAAAGTAACAAGACCGGAAATAAGAATTGTATGATCCTGACATGCTGGGTGCACTTTTTCAAGCAGAGGGAGGAAGAGGTCATGTCAGTAGCTCACACAATAGATCCTGAGAAACCACAGGGTTGAGAATGGTGTAGAAACTGGAGGTTAAGTTTTCAGCCCACCTCAGGCAACCGATCCTTCAGCCTTGACGGACCATTCGTGAGTGAATAGGTTGAGAAGAGAAGGGGCGCTCGGAGGGACCATTGTGCCTAATTTTACACCAAGTTGCCTCTGGCCTTCAATCTGGCTGGTGGCTGAGGGTCGTGGACCCCCCTCCCTCTGTGCCCGGCGGCGCTCCAGTCCACCTGCCCCATGAACAGCTCAGAGCTGGCTCCGGCGTTCCCAGCTGTGTTCTCCCTCACAGCAAAGTTCTCAAGGACAGGTGTTAACTGGCGTCCTCGAGAGGTGCAGGAATTTTTTTCCAGCAGTTGGTAGAAACCAGACACTCTTGAGTTGGTTATCCTTCCTTCTGCAGAGTTCTTAAGTGGCATCTCAGAGCAGAAGAATTTGCTCCCACACCCACTGTCCCTCTCAAACATGGACTGGATCACATCCCCGAGGTCCTGGCAGCAGATGTCCTGCAATGAAAAGCTCTCAGGAAAGAGCTCAGGAAGTAGTATTTGTAATTCAAATCCATTTGTCTAGAGCAGTCAGGTAGTGACATACGATGGCCTCATCCAAGGAGAGGCCTCTAATATTTTCCATAGGAATCGATCTCAAATCTTTTGTGACTAACTCAGAGAAGCTGGGACCCTGAATGTGGTTTAGGCAAGGAAGACCTTGTGTGGTCCACCATCGACTGCACTACCCGACCAAGTCCCTCTGCCTTGGAGTGAACGTGTCGGTCACTCCACGCACGTCATCACCTTCAGTGTCTGAATCAGAGTCCGTTCTTGGCTCCACTGTCATTTCTTTAACCAATACTCTGTCAACGACCTTTTCAAATCATTTACTGGTTTTCATTTTGTAAAAACTGCGACGTCAGTTGTAAAATCACTTTTGAACACTTTAAAAAGTTGTTTCTTTAGAACAACCTATAAAAGTGCCTCCCCCACACCAAGGGGGATATTCTTGGTTTTGGTAATGATTTCACTTCCTCGAGTGATTATTAGATTAATTTATCACTTCACCTGATGATAAGGAGGAAGCTATAGGCAGTTCAGAGACCACATTTTGGATATCATTATTCTTCTTGTGAGAAAATGAGCACTCTGCTCTGTGAGTGTCCTGTTTCAGTACAAGGAACTTTTGAAAACAGTGATAGATATGCCATAATATATATTTAGTGATAGTTATTAAGTGTTTTTCATTGTATTTCCCCCATCTTACTATTTTAAACATTATGGACATATAATGAAAGTTATTGCAGCAGCAAATAATCTCATAGATTTCTATGAGCTTTCTAAATTTTACCTTATTTACCATTAGTGTATGTACCATGAATGATATAGGAAGTTTATTATGTATTGATATGTTTGTACTAGAGACATGTGGTTCGATGTAAGAAGACTAGTAGAGTCCAAAGACCTGGCAAAAGGCTGCAGCT
>SJXQ01009688.1:543400-577708 GCA_006408695.1 Aepyceros melampus | reverse complement strand
CAAATACTAATGGAAGAAATGCAAAGAGGTAGAGGAAAACAATAGCCTAGGAAAGACAAGAGGTCTATTCAAGAAAATTAGAGCTACCAAGGGAACATTTCATGCAAAGATGGGCTTGATAAAGGATAGAAATGGTATGGACCTAACAGAAGCAGAAGATATTAAGAAAAGGTGGCAAGAACACACAGAAGAACTCTACAAAAAAGATCTTCATGACCCAGATAATCACAATGGTGTGATCACTCACCTAGAGACAGATATCGTGGCACGCGAAGTCAAGTTGGCTTTAGGAAGCATCACTACAAACAAAGCTAGTGGAAGTGATGGAATTCCAGTTGAACTCTTTCAAATCCTGAAAGATGATGCTTTGAAAGTGCTGCACTCAATATGCTAGCAAATTTGGAAAACTCAGCAGTGGCCACAGGACTGGCAAAGGTCAATTTTCATTTCAATCCCAAAGAAAGGCAATGTCAAAGAATGCTTAAACTACCGCACAATTGCACTAATCTCACACACTAGTAAAGTAAGGCTCAAAATTCTCCAAACCAAGCTTCAGCAATACATGAACCATGAACTTCCAGATGTTTAAGCTGCTTTTAGAAAAGGCAGAGGAACCAGAAATCAATTGCCAATATCCATTAGATCATCAAAAAGCAATAGAGTTCCAGAAAAACATCTATTTCTTCTTTATTGACTATGCCAAAGCCTTTGACTGTGTGGATCACAATAAACTCTGGAAAATTCTGCAAGAGATGGGAATACCAGCCCACCTGACCTGCCTCCTGAGAAATCCGTATGCAGATCAGGAAGCAACAGTTAGAACTGGAGAAGGAACAACAGACTGGTTCCAATAGGAAAAGGAGTACGTCAAGGCTGTATATTGTCACCCTGCTTATTTCACTTATATGCAGAGTACATCATGAGAAATGCTGGGCTGGATGAAGCACAAGCTGGAATCAAGATTGCTGGAAAAAATAATAACCTCAGAAATGCAGATGACACCACTCTTATGGCAGAAAGTGAAGAGGAACTAAAAAGCCTCTTGATGCAAGCGAAAGAGGAGAGTGAAAAAGTTGGCTTAAAGCTCAACATTCAGAAAACAAAGATCATGGCATCCAGTCCCATCACTTCATGGGAAATAGATGGGGAAACAGTGGAAACAGTGCCAGTCTTTATTTTTCTGGCTCCAAAATCACTGCAGATGGTGACTGCAGCCATGAAATTAAAAGATGATTTGGAGGGAAAGTTAAGCCTAACCTAGACAGCATATTAAAAAGCAGAGATATTACTTTGCCAACAAAGGTCCATCTAGTCAGGACTATGGTTTTTCCATATGTATGGACGTAAGAGTTTGACTATAAAGAAAGTTGAGCGCCAAAGAACTGATGCTTTTGAACTGTGGTGTTGGAGAAGACTCTTGAGAGTCCCTTGCACTGCAAAGAATCCAACCAGTCCATCTCATGTCTGACTCTTTTCGACCCCATGGACTATAGCCAACCAGGCTCCTCTATCCATGGGATTCCCCAAGGAAGAATACTGAAGTGGGTTGCCATTTCCTTCTCCAGGGGATCCTAAAGATAGTCAGTTCTAAATATTCATTGGAAGTGCTAATGTTGAAGAAGAAACTCAATACTTTGGCCACCTGTATGAAGAACTGAGTCATTTGAAAAGACCCTGATGCTGGGAAATATTGAAGAAGGGAGGAGAAGGGGACAACAGAGGATGAGATGGTTGGATGGCATCACCAACTCAATGGACATGAGTTTGAGTAGACTCCAGGAGTTGGTGATGGACAGAGAGTCCTGGCATACCACAGTCCATGGGGTCACAAAAAAAATTCGGATATGACTGAGTGACTGAATTGAACTGAATGGAAGTGTATCTAAGAAGTATCGGAGCTAAATAAAGGTATTCCCAATGGCCAAAGTGGGAGAATTTGAGTAATAGAATAAATAAAACAGTATTGGTTATAACCCAAAGTATACACTAAAGATCTATGTGTACATAGATATACATATAAATAATCAAATAAATTAATAAACATAAAGAAGAGATAAATCTCTTGTGTAGAATAATTTAAATAATTTATGGAGACTCTTCCTCAAAGAGGGAATTATAACCCTTCTTAAAGTGTTGTCTGTGCATAGTGATTTGCTTCCAGAGTATAGGATAAAGGGAGGAAGTGCAGTGTAACTTTACAGTGGAGAAACCTGACAAATGCTACTTCAGCCAGGTGATGAAGGTCAACATCAACAGTCATACATCATGTGGATAATATTTACCTTTGACAAAAAGTGATGAAAATGACACTTAACCTTTGTGATCTGCCTCCTTCTAATCCAAAACACCAGTCTTATTATGAGAAATTATCCAGCAAATACACAAGAGGAGCATTCTGCAAATACCTGACCAAAAATTCCCAGGAGTGTCAAGGCCATCAAAAAACAAGGAAAATCTGAGAAACTGTCATAGTTCAAGAGGTGTCAATTAAATGTCATGGATGGGATCCTGGACCAGGGAAAGGACATTCAGTTAGTTCAGTTTAGTTGCTCAGTCATGTCTGACTCTTTGTGACTCCATGAATCGCAGCACACCAGGCCTCCCTGTCCATCACCAACTCCCGGGGTTCACCCAAACTCATGTCCATTGAGTCAGTAATGCCATTCACCATCTCATCCTCTGTCCTCCCCTTCTCCTCCTGCCCCCAATCCCTCCCAGCATCAAGATATTTACTAATGAGTCAGCTCTTCTCATGAGATGGACAAAGTATTGGAGTTTCAGCCTCAGCATGAGTCCTTCCAAAGAACATCCAGGACTGGGCTTCTTCAAGGTGGACTGGTTGGATCTCCTTGCAGTCCAAGGGACTCTCAAGAGTCTTCTCCAACACCACAGCTCAAAAGCATCAGTTCTTTGGTGCTCAGCTTTCTTCACAGTCCAACTCACATCCATACATGACCACTGGAAAACCCATAGCCTTGACTAGATGGACCTTTATTGGCAAAGTTATATCTCTGCTTTTTAATATGCTATCTAAGGTGATCATAACTTTCCTTCCAAGGAGTAAGTGTCTTTTAATTTCATGGCTGCAATCACCATCTGCAATGATTTTGGAGCCCAAAAAATAAAGTCTGCCACTGTTTCCACTGTTTCCCCATCTATTTGCCATGAAGTGATGGGACCAGATGCCATGATCTTCATTTTCTGAATGTTGAGCTTTAAGCAACTTTTTCACTCTCCTCTTTCACTTTCATCAAGAGGCTTTTTAGTTCCTCTTCACTGTATGCCATAAGGATGATGTCATCTGCATATCTGACATTATTGATATTTCTCCTGGCAAACTTGATTCCAGCTTGTGCTTCTTCCAGACCAGCATTTCTCATGATGTACTCTGCAGAGAAGTTAAATAAGCAGGGTGACAATATACAGCCTTGACGTACTTCTTTTCCTTTTGGAACCAGCCTGTTTTTCCATGTCCAATTCTAACTGTTGCTTCCTCAACAGATTCCTCAAGAGGCAGGTTAAGTGGTCTGGTAATCCCATCTCTTTCAGAATTTTCCACAGTTTACTGTGATCCACACAGTCAAAGGCTTTGGTATAGTCAATAAAGCAGAAATAGATGTTTTTCTGGAACTCTCTTGCTTTTTCCATGATCCAGCAGATGTTGGCAATTTGATCTCTGGTTCCTCTGCTTTTCTAAAACCAGCTTGAACATAAGGAAGTTCACGGTTCATGTATTGCTGAAGTCTGGCCTGGAGACTTTTGAGCATTACTTTCCTAGCGTGTGAGATGAGTGCAATTGTGCAGTAGTTTGAGCATTCTTTGGCATTACCTTTCTTTGGATTGGAAACTGACCTTTTCCAGTCCTGTGACCACTGCTGAGTTTTCCGAATTTGCTGGCATATTGAGTGCAGCACTTTCACAAATCATCTTTCCGGATTTGAAACAGCTCAACTGGAATTCCATCACCTCTACTAGCTTTGTTTGTAGTGATGATTTCTAAGGCCCACTTGACTTCACATTCCAGGAAGTCTGGCTCTAGGTGAGTGATCACACCATTGTGATTATCTAGGTTGTGAAGATCTTTTTGTACTATTCTTCTGTGTATTCTTGCCACTTTTTCTTAATATCTTCTGCTTCTGTTAGGTCCATATCATTTCTGTCCTTCATTGTGCTCATCTTTACATGAAATGTTCCCTTGGTATCTCTAATTTTCTTGAAGAGACCTCTAATCTTTCCCATTCTATTGTTTTCATCTATTTCTTTGCATTGATCGCTGAAGAAGGCTTTCTTATCTCTCCTTGCTATTCTTGGAACTCTACCTTCAGAGGCTTATATCTTTCCTTTTCTACTTTGCTTTTCACTTCTCTTCTTTTCACAGCTCTTTCTAAGGCCTCCTCAGACAGCGATTTTGCTTTTTTGCATTTCTTTTCCATGGGGATGGTCTTAACCCTATCTCCTGTACAATGTCACGAACCTCATTCCATAGTTCATCAGGCACTCTTTCTATCAGATCTAGGCCCTTAAATGTATTTCCCATTTCCACTGTATAATCATAAAGGATTTTATTTAGGTCATACCTGAATGGTCTAGTGGTTTTCCCTACTTTTTTCATTTAAATCTTAATTTTGCAATCAGTTCAGTTCAGTTGCGCAGTCATGTCTGACTTTTTGCGACCCCATGAATCACAGCACGCCAGGCCTCCCTGTCCATCCCAACTCCCAGAGTTCACTCAGACTCACGTCCACTGAGTCCATGATGCCATCCAGCCATCTCATCCTCGATCGTCCCTTTCTCCTCCTGCCCCGAGTCCCTCCCAGCATCAGGGTCTTTTGCAATGAGTCAACTCTTCCCATGAGGTGGCCAAAGTACTGGAGCTTCAGTTTTAGCATCATTCCTTCCAAAGAAATCCCAGGGTTGATCTCTTTCAGAATGGACTGGTTGGATCTCCTTGCAGTCCAAGGGACTCTCAAGAGTCTTCTCCAACACCACAGTTCAAAAGCATCAATTCTTCGGCGCTCAGCCTTCTTCACAGTCCAACTCTCACATCCATACATGACCACAGGAAAAACCATAGCCTTGACTAGATGGACCTTAGTCGGCAAAGTAATGTCTCTGCTTTTGAATATACTATCTAGGTTGGTCATAACTTTTCTTCCAAGGAGTAAGCGCCTTTTAATTTCATGGCTGCAGTCACCGTCTGCAGTGATTTTGGAGCCCAAAAAACCAAAGTCTGTAAGGAATTCATGATCTGAGCCACAGTCAGCTCCCGGTCTTGTTTTTGCTGACTGTATAGAGCTTCTCAATCTTTGGCTGCAAAGAATATAATCAATCTGATTTCAGTGTTGACCATCTGGTGATGTCCATGTGCAGAGTCTTCTCTTGTGTTGTTGGAATGGGTTTTTGCTATGGCCAATGTGTTCTCTTGGCAAACTCTATTAGTTTGCTCTGCTTCATTCCATATTCCCAGGCCAAATTTGTCTGTTCCAGAGATCATTCTGCTGTTTTTGAGTTTGTATCCAAGTAATGCATTTTGGACTCTTTTTTTGACCATGATGGCTACTTCATTTCTTCTAAAGGATTCCTGCCCACAGTAGTAGATATAGTGGTCATCTGAGTTAAATTCACCCATTCTAGTCCATTTTAGCTCACTGATTCCTAGAATGTTGATGTTCACTCTTGCCATCTCCTGTTTGACCACTTCCAATTTGCCTTGATTCATGGACCTAACATTGTGGTCCCTATGCAATATTGCTCTTTACAGCATTGGACCTTGCTTCTATCACCAGTCACACCCACAGCTGGGTATTGTTTTTGCTTTGGCTCCATCCCTTCATTCTTTCTGGAGTTATTTTTCCACTGATCTCCAGTAGCAATTTGGGCACCTACCGACCTGGGGAATTCCTCTTTCAATGTCCTATCATTTTGCCTGCTCATACTGTTCATGGGATTCTCAAGGCAAGAATACTGAAGTGGTTTGCCATTCTCTTCTCCAGTGGACCATATTCTGTCAGAATTCAAGAGATGTGTCAATTAAATGTCATGGATGGGATCCTGGAACAGGGATGGGACATTAGAAAAACTAAAGCATCCTGAAGAAACTATGTATATAATTTAATGATAGTGTATCTATATTGATTCATTAATTGTAACAAATACATGAAAGTAAAGTTAACAAGGGGAAACTTGGTGTGGGATTATAGGAATTCTGTACCATCTTCATTTTTTAAATCTAAAACTATTCTAATAGAATAAAATCCATTGAATGAAAACTCTACGAGCTACATCTCAATTAAAGAAATTGAGATGTTTTTACGAAGTTGCTTCAGTCGTGTCTAGCTCTTTGAAACTCCATAGACTGTAGACTTTTGGTCTCCCTTGTCCATGGGATTCGCCACACATGGATACTGGTGTGGGTTGTCACGCCCTGCTCTATGGGATCTTCCCTACCCAGTGATTTAATCTGCATCTCTTGTGTCTCCTGCATTGGTTGGCAAGTTCTTTGCCACTAGAGAGACTTTCCTGGTGGCTCAGATGGTAAAGCGTCTGCCTACTATGTGGAGACCCAGGTCCGAGCCCTGGGTGTGGAAGATCCTCTGGAGAAGGAAATGGCAACCCACTCCAGTACTCTTATCTGGAAAATCTCATGGGAGGAGCCTGGTAGGCTACAGTTCATGGGGTTGCAAAGAGACGGACACGACTGAGCAACTTTACTTACCACTAGTGCCACCTCAGAAGCCACTGAGATGTTTGTAAAGTGCTGTTTAAATGAAAACTTCTTAGCGGGTTTTTTAGTTTTTATCGCTAATGATAACAATATTAACAATTTGCTTAGTATCTTATCTACTTTTTCTAAAAATTTTTGGTTAGATATAAATGTCTGTGTGTATAGATATGTGTGTTGCTTTTCTTATAGAAGTGGAATCTTCTTTGGAGAAATGTCTGTTTAGTTCTTTGGCCCATTTTTTGATTGGGTCATTTATTTTTCTGGAATTGAGCTGCAGGAGTTGCTTGTATATTTTTGAGATTAGTTCTTTGTCAGTTGCTTCATTTGCTATTATTTTCTCCCATTCTGAAGGCTGTCTTTTCACCTTGCTTATAGTTTCCTTTGTTGTGCAGAAGCTTTTAAGTTTAATTAGGTCCCATTTGTTTATTTTTGCCTTTATTTCCAATATTCTGGGAGGTGGATCATAGAGGATCCTGCTGTGATTTATGTGGGAGAGTGTTTTGCCTATGTTCTCCTCTAGGAGTTTTATAGTTTCTGGTCTTACGTTTAGATCCTTAATCCATTTTGAGTTTATTTTTGTGTATGGTGTTAAAAAGTGTTCTAGTTTCATTCTTTTACAAGTGGTTGACCAGTTTTCCCAGCGCCACTTATTAAAGAGATTGTCTTTTCTCCACTGTATATTCTTGCCTCCTTTGTTGAAGATAACATATCCATAGGTGTGTGGATTTATCTCTGGGCTTTCTATTTTGTTCCATTGATCAATATATCTGTCTTTGTGCCAGTACCATATTGTCTTGATGACTGTGGCTTTGTAGTAGAGCCTGACGTCACGCAGGTTGATTCCTCCAGTTCCATTCTTCTTTCTCAGGATGGCTTTGGCTATTCGAGGTTTTTTGTGTTTCCATACAAATTGTGAAATTATTTGTTCTAGCTCTGAAAAATACCGTTGGTAGCTTGATAGGGATTGTATTGGATCTATAGATTGCTTTGGGTAGTATACTCATTTTCACTATATTGATTCTTCCAATCCATGAACATGATATATTTTTCCATTATTAGTGTACCCTTTGATTTCTTTCACCAGTGTTTTATAGTTTTCTATATATAGGTCTTTAGTTTCTTTTAGGTAGATATATTCCTAAGTATTTTATTCTTTTTGTTGCGATGGTGAATGGAATTGTTTCCTTAATTTATCTTTCTAATTTCTCCAAAGAAGACATACAGATGGCTAAAAAACACATGAAAAGATGCTAAACATCACTCAATATCAGAGAAATGCAAATCAAAACCACAATGAGGTACCATTTCACGCCAATCAGAATGGCTGCTATCCAAAAGCCTACAAGCAATAAATGCTGGAGAGGGTGTGCAAAGTAGTACAGCCACTATGCAGAACAGTGTTCCTTAAAAAACTGGAAATAGAACTGCCTTATGACCCAGCAATCTCACTGCTGGGCATACACACTGAGGAAACCAGAATTGAAAGAGACGTGTGTACCCCAATGTTCATCGCAGCACTGTTTATAATAGCCAGAACATGGAAGCAACCTAGATGTCCATCAGCAGACAAATGGATAAGAAAGCTGTGGTACATATACACAATGGAGTATTACTCAGCTGTTAAAAAGAATACATTTGAATCAGTTCTAATGAGGTGGATGAAACTGGAGCCTATTATACAGAGTGAAGTAAGCCAGAAAGAAAAACACTAATACAGTATACTAATGCATATATATGGAATTTAGAAAGATGATAATGATAACCCTGTATGCAAGACAGCAAAAGAGACACAAATGTATAGAACAGTCATTTGGACTCTGTGGGAGAGGGAGTGGGAGAGTGTGGGATGATTTGGGGGAATGGCACTGAAACATGTGTAATATCATATAAGCAACAAATCGCCAGTCCAGGTTCAATACAGGATCCTTAGGGCTGGTGCACTAGGATGACCCAGAGGAAGGGTATGGGGAGGGAGGTGAGATGGGGGGTTCAGGATGGGGAACACGTGTTTGCCCGTGGCGGATTCATGTTGATGTGTCAGAACTAATGCAATATTGTAAAGTAATTAGCTTGCATTAAAATAAATAAATTTAAATTAAAAAAAAAAGAAGTGGAATCATATTAGGACACATTTTTAATTTGCTGGTTTAATTTGATAACATAAAATGAATATTGCTCTATGAAGTGTATGAATGTCTATTTTGCTCCTTTAATGCCAGCATAATATTCTATGTTATGGATGTACTATCCATACATTATCTCTAATTTTTGGCTGATAGAACTAATGAACATCTTAAGGATATATTCTTACCTATGTTTGCCATATTAGTCCATTGCTTAGCAGAAAAGTTAAAAGGATACAAAAATTTTTTTTCATTTCTTTGTATTATGATTTTTGGATTTTATGTCACGATTAGGTAGATTATAGAAATAGCTTTAATATATTATTTTCTGTTATTCATTACTTTTAATATTCATATTAGCAACTTTACTCCATCTGGAAAATATTATTTGCAATTTCTTTTTCTCCTAAATGGAAAGTATTTTAAATATCATTTATTGAATAGTCCATTTTACCCTGGGATTTGAAACTCTACATTTTAAAATATACTAACTTCTTTTATAAGCATGGAATTGACTTCTGTCATCATTTTATCCTATCCTATTTGTCTATTCCAATATGTAGACTTATAGTGTGTTTTGATAGCTGGTAAGATGATTTCCTCCTTATTATTACTCCTTTTATAAAATTTCTTCTTTATTACTTTGCAGGAAAAAAATCAAGGATTAACATTATTTTCTATTGTTAGCCCTCCTCCTCTTTCTCTTTCCTCTTTTCTCTCTTCCTTCTCCTGATCTCCCTTCTTCTCTTCTTTCTTTTTCACTTTTGTTGATAAATTTTGCCTTCAAGGTTATTTTTTGTTTGTTTTTTTAATTAATATATATATTTTTTTTTTTCAAGTTTTGTGGCTAGCATTTGGAACAAGGTCTTTTGGTAAACACTTTCCCCCTAAATTTACTATTACTATGAAACCTTTGCAAAAGCAATTTATTTAATATTTATAATTTAACTGACTACCTTACTGAAAGTTATTACTCTAGTTTTTATATATTACTCTTGGTTTTTCTACATGGTATACATGTAGCTCTTTAATTCATACTAACCTGGAATGGTTTCTTGCTTTGGGTAAAGTCACTAGATCTTCATTTGGTTAAAATTTTAAAGCAGGGAGTCTACTTACATGTTTCAAAGCCAAGTATTTTGTCCTTCCTCTCCCAGAAATGAGGGTTTCAGTGCAGTCATAATAGCACAGGAATGAGAAAGAGAATGGAGAGTTAAAAAGGGATGAAATAAGAAGAGGGCTGTGAGAAACCAGGACTCAGGAGTAGCTGGGGAGAAAAATATTGGTAAGATGTGACAGGTTGGTCTCAATAAGCAAGTATAGATGGGTAAAACTATGTATAGTGATTGAGGAATAATGGGTAATATTTGATTCAGAAGATACTGCAATATTTCAATAGAAGCATTGAAATGATCCTACAACATTGCAACGGAAGTATTGCCTTGTAAATACCAATAATCTTTGTCATTTCTCTATTGCCCTAAACTATTTTTGTTGATTAATCTAAATTCCTTAACAAGAGGCTTCTTGCTGTTGATATTTATGTTAAAACTCATTGTGTCTATTAATCTGAAGACACGTGCTACTGATAGAAGTTGGAAAGTGGCATCTTTGTGATTGAATACTGAAGGCCAGAACTGGCTTTAGAGATCTGATGTGGTCAAGGCATGCAGGATACAGATTCAGTGTAGGGCAAGGGCACAACTTGAGTTGAAGGGTATTTGTTGTTATTTATTTATATGTTTAATGCATCAATATATGCTGGGGGGAAATGCCATTTAGGTATGTGTAATTCAATTATATATTTAATTTTAATTTTAGGGAGACATTTTATCAGGTTTGGCAGTATTTTGTTTTATAAAATGGAGAAATCTCCATATTTTTCTATGGCCTGGGGTAATTTAGTAATGTCGGAATCATTTTAAAATTTGGCCTTTTATAGTGGCAAATTACATTTCTTAGTGTGTTGTGTTTATTACATTTCTCTCTCATTTCCAGCAATTGGAGGAACTACACAGAATCCATGTTCTTACTTACATAGGCGGCATAAATTGGAAGGTTGGAAAATGGAAAAACAATGTTGAAGACTCATGAGAAAAGAGTAATGGAGTCAATGCCAGAACAGCATCTTGAGGGCTGTTCTATAAATACTCTGGGGCTTTTCAAAGAGATGTTACTTACAGGGCAAAAATCCAGTCTTTTCTTTTGATTTTGACCTAAGCACTCTTTATCTAAATTACATGATAATATAATTTATTTATATTTATGTAAATAATATGATTTTTTTTTAAGTAAAAAAAAAACATTTGCAATCCTGGAAAAGCAAGACTGGTAACCACAGTAACACTGGCAATAAGTACAGTTCAGGTTCACTAAAAGAAGGTGTGAGGTTATACAGTTTTTAAATGGTTTGTGAGTCATGTCTTCTTCTTATAATGGGATGACTTCAGTCAACTATATATATGTAAAAACAGGAAAATGACAGTAAGTTTTGCTTTTTAACCAAGTTTTAAATGGTGGATTTTATTTCTTAATCACATATACAGACATTTTCCTATGTTCAGAATCTAAAATATATATATATATATATATATATACACACATTAACATGTAACATTTCATTTCTTTTTAATACAATAATTTAATATATGAAAAACTCTTCAATGCTAGTTTTGCAGTATATTTATCATTGCCCACTTTTAAAAATGATCTCTATGTAGGTTCTTACACAGAACATGAAAAGACAGCTGGTGTTTACTCTGGTGAGTTTTGGTAGAAAAATCAAACCCTAACATTACTTAAAGAGAGAACCTGGATTTATTAAAGAAAATTTCTTAACACAAGCAGTATTAAAATTTTTAAAATATTTGTGGATAAAATATTTAAAGCCTACTTCACTTTTAAAGTGAAGGAAACTATCAACCAACAATTAACAAGTGGTTAATATCCAAAATTCATACAGAACTCATACAACTTGACATTACAAAGCAAACAACACAATTTAAAAATGGGCAGATGCTAGGACAGACATTTCTCCAAAGATATACAGATGGTCAACAGGCACATAAAAAGGTGTTCAATCTCAGAAATCATCAGAGAAATGCAGTTCAAAGCCGCAATGAAAAATCACCTCACACTTGTCAGAATGACTGTTATTAAGAAGACAACAAATAAAAAGAGTTGGTGAGGATCTGAAGAAAAGAGAACTCTGATTTGTGGGAATGTAATTTGATGGATGAGATAGTTGATCATCACCAACTCAACGGTCATGAGTTTGAGCAAACTCTGGGAGATAGTGAAGGAGAGGGAGGCCTGGCATGCTGCAGTCCATAGTCTTAGCAACTGACAATTTGGTGGTGCCATTATGGAAAACCATACGGAGATCCCTAAAAAAAAATCAAAACTAGAATTGCTGTATGATACAGAAAATTACACTCCTGGGTATTTATCTGAAGATGATGAAAACACTAATTAGAACAGATATATACCCTTATATTCAAAGCAAAAACAATACCTAGCTCTGGATGTGACTGGTGATAGAAGCAAGGTCTGATGCTATAAAGAGCAATATTGCATAGGAACCTGGAATGTCAGGCCCATGAATCAAGGCAAATTGGAAGTGGTCAAATAAGAGATGGCAAGGATGAACGTCGACATTCTAGGAATCAGTGAACTAAAATGGACTGGAATGGGTGAATTTAACTCAGATGACCATTATATCTATTACTGCAGGCAGGAATACCTCAGAAAAATGAAGTAGCCATCATGGTCAACAAAAGAGTCCAAAATGCAGTACTTAGATGCAGTCTCAAAAAAACAATAGAATGATCTCTGTTCATTTCCAAGGCAAACCATTTAATATCACAGTAATCCAAGTCTATGCCCCAACTAGTAACACTGAAGAAGCTGAGGTTGAACGATTCTATTAAGACCTACAAGACCTTTTAGAATTAACACCCAAAGAAGATATCCTTTTCATTATAGGGGACTGGAATGCAAAAGTAGGAAGTCAAGAAACACCTGGAGTAACAGGCAAATTTAGGGGGGGGGGGGTTTCAGGATTGGGAACTCATGTACACCCAAGACAGATTCATGTCAATGTATGGCAAAACCAATACAGTAATGTAAAGTAAAATAAAGTAAATAAATAAATAAATTTTAATAAAATATATTAAGGAAAAAAATAATAAAAACAATTTCTTACAATACAGATAAAGTGAAAGTGCCTGTAGCTTTCCCTGACATCCATCCCGGTTCCACTTTTATCCCCAAGTACTATTGTATGGAGTCCCTGGTTGCTCAGAGGTTAAAGTGTCTGCCTGGAATGAGGGAAACCCAGGTTCAATCCTTGGGTCAGGAAGATCCCCTGGAGAAGGAAAATGGCACCCCACTCCAGTACTCTTGCCTGGAGAATCCCATGGAGGGAGGAGCCTGGTAGGCTACAGTCCATGGGGTCTCAAAGAGTCGGACACAACTGAGCGACTTCACTTTCACTTTCACTGTTGTGACGCCACTGCTCAGAAGCTAAAGATAACGATGCAGATTCCTGGCTACTGACAGAGAAGGATCACAACCTGATTTTTACATTAAATGACTCTAAATTCTACTTAAGGAATATAATGATCCTTCTTAAAAAGTTCATAATATATTCAACTATAGAGAGAAAGGAGGTGAAATAAGACAGGAAGGTTGGGAGGTAGAAGAAAAGAGGGGAGAGGAGTGAGAAATGGTTAGAAAAAGCAGTGAGGAGGCGAGTGAGTGAGAAAGGGTGGGGGAAGGGGAAGCAACAACAGGAAGGAGATTCAGCCAGCTTTGAGACCGGCACTCCAAGATTCACCTGGGTGTCCAGTAACTTACATCCTATCATCGCAAGCCTTGAAGCATCTGCTTAGCTAGTTAACACGTTACCAACTGCTCTTTGTGCTTCAACCTCTAGAGACTCTCCTCTGCACAAGAAAGTCACAGCAACTCAACCTTGCACTTGAGCTGTGGCCAGAACACCATTGCCCCTAGACAAAATTAACCCCAGGGAGGAACCCAGCCTTGGTCTCCAGCATCCATAAACCTGACTATAAAAAGCAGTCTGCCCAGTTACCTTCTTAGACACCTTGCAGGCCAGGCATTTGCGGTTTTCCAAAATAAAGAGTTCAGTGTCACCCACATAGCCACTTGTTTAGTGTATTCAACATAATACTTCATTGATCCAATACCCTTGAAATAAGTAAGCAGCAGTGTGTTCCTCTATTTCCCTCAAGGCAACACTGAAGGATTAAAAAAGGCAACTCCATAGATTCTTCCTCCCTGCCTTCCCTCTCCATGTCCCTGGTCTCCTCTCTGTCTAGCCCCAGGAGTCCAAATCTCTCTCATGCTGCTCAGAGCTTTCTTCTGTGACATCCACTTAGGCTGGTCTTTCCATTCTTTCTCTCCCTGACTCCCTGCTTTTAATCCATTTCTATTGAAATTTATCTAGGCTATGTTCCATTACTTCTGCACCCTGATTGCTCTCAAATCACTCTTGAAAAACAGATTACTGCTTAGACAATTGTTTCATCAGTGAATTTGCTTGGGAACAGGCCAAGTACAACCTTTTTTATTAAATTATGGTACTATCATAGTACAATCGGCCCTCCACATTGGTGGGTTCCGCATGTGAAGATTCAAACAACTACACATGGAAAATATTTGAAAAAAATTCCAGAAAGTTCTAAAAAAACGAAACTTGAATTTGTTGCATCTGAGCAAGTATTTGCATAACATTTGCATTGTGTTTACATAAAATTTGCATTGCATGAGTAATCTAGAGGTGATTTAAAGTATGCTGGAGTAGGTACATAGGTTATACACAAATACCATTTCATTTTACATTATAGGGACTTGGGCATCTGTGGATTTTGGTATCTGCTAGGGAAGAGGTGGCCTGGAGTCAGTCTCCCCATGGACACTGAGGAACAATGATAAATTGGCTTTAGACTGTTAGCTGCTTTCACATATGCTTACTTTAAAAATTAGAGAGAATGTGGTTGGAGTGACCTGTCCCCTCAAGAGTCATTCTAAGCTGTGTCTCCTAAGGGAATCAACTTTAAGAGGATAGGTGGTTCTAGCAACAAGAACAAATATTTGCTAAATGCATGAGCCAAATGAATAAATATCTTTATCCCACAAAGAGGAAACTTGGGAAGAGGCCAACTCATAAAGATAGTGATTATGTCTGTCCTATTCACTATAATTCCATCTGCCCAACACAGTGGCCAATACATAGGATGCTCCAGAAATGTTGAATGAATGAACAAACAACTCATGGATGACAGACGACAGACCCAGTGGTTTAGCCACAAAACTTTCTCACACCTTGCAGTGCCTTCGGCAGCCCAAGAAAAAGGCTTCCAAGTTCACCAGCAAAGTCTCCACATCCCACACCAAGCACAGTTACTTCTTGCTCTTCTCTTGTGGGTCAAGCCTGGCTCCTTCTCTAAACCTCTCTATTATCTTCCTAATGTACATTCTAAATATTGACAGAAGTATGCTATTCTCCCTCTGGCCTGCCCTAGGGTAATATTCTGATATTTCAGAGAGAGTATTCTAAGAATGGGGTTAAGTTTTACTACTTGACACATAGTAAATGCTGATGAATGAATGGGTTAATGTACAAATTATTCATAGCAAAAGGACTAGAATCCTTTTTAGCCCAATCCTGGGACACACTCATTGCCACTGTTTATGAGGTTAAGAAAAGAGCCCTGGGCGGCAAGCCAATAGACTTGGACTCCAGCCTCAGTTCCAATCCCTGGGGCACACCAACGTTCCTCACTGAGCTCACGCTAGCCAACTATAAAAGGTACAGGTTGGATTAGATCACTAGTTTCCAATGATGAATTATAAAATCTCCTGAAGGACCACCTTATGGGATTTGAAGAAGGAAAGCAACATTCTTATGATCTCTCACTTTAATTTCAGCATCTGACGCTTTCATCTCATTTATACACTTAACTGCCAAGCAAATTTCCTTTGATTAAAGAATTATTTGCCTATCTCGGAGTTTGAAATCTACTGGATGATCTAACTAAGGTCTGTCCAACCTGGGAGTTTTCATGATCCCATGATTCCACTTTATGTAAGAAGACCCATGTACTTGCTTTCAAGGTAGACAGAAGAGGTGCAATCCAGCCAGTGTGACCAAGTCCAAGTATCACACTGACTTGATGTCAGTGAATCTGATAAGAGGTGTTGGGACCAAGAAGAGACTATTTGCGAACTGGCTGAGAGAGAAGATGACAGGATAGCGCCTCAAAAGAACCATCTTGTGAAGGCCAGGTTCTTTCATGGATCAAAGATGAGGGGTGGGAGTGAGGAAACAAAGTAAAAGAGCATTCAGTCCTTGCAAATGTCCCCTAGAATGGCGAGCCTCAGGCAGGGGAACTTGTTAGTTTCACTTCCTTACAGTCCTTCACAGGTGGGAGGCTCAAGTTTTCTCCCCAAGCAGACCATTATGTATGCTTACAAAAGTGGCAAGATGAGGGTTCAAGTCACAGAAGCAGATCCAGCATGAATTCCAAATTATCCCTTCCCGGTTACGCCAGGACCATAGCATTTCCCTATGTACCATCACTATGACAACCAACCATCAGTCCAGATGCTTTACGGGTGCACTGGCCCCAGCCATAACCCCTAGAACCCTGGAACCAGCAGCAGTCATAAATAAAATGCAGAACTAATGAGTGATATATCTGCTTCCATGGCTGCTAGACAGTAAATGAGTTTTATTTAGAGAGAGTTTTGCAAAAGCCAAGGTGAGATCACCAAGCTTCTGGTACCAAAAAGATTTATTTCATAGAATGTTTAGCTGGACAACACCCTAAAAAGCATAGGAACAATCTGGTGTCGTGAAAATAACCTTCAAGTTGGAGTCAGAGGCCAGAGTTTAAACCCCAGTTCTGCCATCTGCTGACTAATGACTTTGGGCAGGGTACTTAGCCCCCAGTCTGTAAAATGGGGTAATATAACTCACCTTGAAGGCTGTTGTAAGAATTAATTGAAATGAATTGTATGAAAGCATTTGACTCAGTGCTAAAACATTAAAGGCATAACGGGAGGAAGTGACTTGCCCAAGGTCACTTCCTCAAGGTCACACAATGCCAGTATTGTCCTGTTGCCTACAGCTCAGCATTGTTAAGTGCTGGGGAAACCAGCAGGGCCCTCTGAGCCTTCTGCCTCAGTTTCCAGCACTTCAGGGGTGTGGCCCTGGAGGGGGCGCTGAGATACCACCCCAGAGTCTCACTCTCAGGAATTTAATATAGAAAGCACATTAAGACCTGTTTACATGGAAGTGCTGTTTGTAATTATTGTTCCCTATGGGATATTCCCCCACTGCTTCCTCCAATCCTGTTTTAAACTGCTCAGCTAATAGAGTTTTCCTGGCTCCCCTGGGGAGACATTCACAGATTCTAATAGAGACATAATTCAAAAATTGCTTGATATACATGCCCTCAATTTTCCCCAAGACCACCTAAGTAAAGATCCACAAACATGGAATGCATTCATTGGCCAGATGCAATTAAACATGCCTGCTATTAAATGTATGTGCTGCTGTTCAGCCAGGTCTGCATTAAGCTGTAGCAGTGACAGCTTTATCCTAAGATACCCCAGAAGCCAAGCACAACAGAAATGAAGCAAGCTGCTAGATGGGAGCCCTAGAGGACCCCTGCTTTCGAGTTTCCAGTCCTTTTCAGACAAGACAGTGAGGCTTCAAGGGAAAAAAAACACCCTCCATGTCTGGAGAAGCAAGAATCAGTGCTGAGCAACTCCAGGAATAATCACTTCCATCTCTCAATGTATAAAGAGGGAGAAGGAAAAGGAAGGCAGAAAGAAGCTGGAGGGCAACATTACAATATCGCAACATCATGGAAGCAGTTCAGTTCAGTCGCTCAGTCATGTCCGACTCTTTATAACTCCATGGACTGCAGCACACCAGGCCTCCCTGTCTATCACCAACTCTCAGAGCTTGCTCAAACTCGTGTCCATCGAGTCAGTGATGCCATCCAACCGTCTCATCCTCTGTCCTCTTCTCCTCCTGCCTTCAATCTTTTCCAGCATAAGGGTCTTTTCCAATGAGTCAGTTTTTCACATCAGGTGGCCAAGGTATTGGAGTTTCAGCCTCAGCATCAGTCCTTCCAATGAACACCCAGGATTGGTCTCCTTTAGGATGGACTGGTTTGATCTCCTCGCAGTCCAAGGGACTCTCAAGAGTCTTCTCCAACACCACAGTTCAAAAGCATCAATTCTTCGGCTCTCAGCTTTCTTTATAGTCCAACTCTCACATCCATACATGACTACTGGAAAAACCATAGCTTTGACTGAACAGACCTTTGTTGACAAAGTAATGTCTCTGCTTTTTAATCTGCTGTGCTAGGTTGGTCATAGCTTTTCTTCCAAGAAGTGAGCAACTTCTAATTTCATGAATTCATTAAGCTCTTTTATGTAAATCTTCTCTTCCCTAAAATCTGAATATGGAGAGCATGGACATGTTGTACATTAAAAAAATAAATGTTGAGCAAATCCTAAACATACTAAAATTATTTTAAAAGAAGTAAACTAGGACTGATTAGAAGGAATTTGACTTACCCAAAGCCAATAAACTTAATGAAACTTGGTATCTCAAGAGGAAATTTAATATAAATTAAAGATAGCATAGGTTCAAGGTGACTTTAGAGAAGTTTCTGGAGACTAGATCCATAATTGATTAATAACTAAAAATAGAGAACTGCCCAAGGCTAGCAAGTGGAAATCCAGCACCCCTGTTTCCCCACCCCTTCTTGCACTGTAGAGGAACTGAAGCCCAGAGAATGGAAATGTCCAGCCCTGCAGAGGACACTGAACCAGGGGTCAAGGGATGTGTTTTAGTGTTCTTTGCCCTATGCTGGCTCCGGGGGTCAGGCCAGCCCTCCCACACAGTGTCCATTAAAGACGGTGGCAGATTGACTCCCAGGCATGGTGACCCAGAGTTCAGTTTGTCATGCCACCTCCTCACACAGGAATAGGCAGGAGGGGAAAGGAAAGGAGCCACAAGTGCTGCACACCTACTATGTGCTCTGTCCTGGGTGCCTACCTAATCCTTGGGAAGAACCTGAAAAGTGAGAGTCCTTCACATACAAAGAAATGCCATTGGGCTGGTGACCTAATTGCAGAAGCAACACAACTAGTGTATGATAGGTATAGAATTCAAGCCACACTCCCTGGGGGCAGTGGCCATGTTTTTCCACTTCTGCACCTATACAGATGTGAACATCTGACCTCAGATGGACATGAGTTTGAGCAAGGTCTGGGAGTTTGTGATGGACAGGGATGCTTGGCGTGCTGCGGTCCATGGGGTCACAAAGAGTCAGACACGACTGAGCGGTTGAACTGAACTGACCTCAGCAGGCTCTCAATCAACATGTCCTGATATGAATGGACGCGATTGGGTTTCATCCAAATTGTAAATGCTGAGAATTTACAATTACATGAAACATTTGAAAGACCCATAAATTCGCCTGTCATCACATAGCACAGCTGTCCTCTTGGCTGCCACAGGAAAGTTTTGGTTTTTGCTTGGGGGAGGAATCAGTACAGGAACTCTGTGTGTGCCTGGTGGGGGCAGGGGGAGGTCCTTAGAAAGGGCCACTGACCAGAAGGAGAGACACAGCAAGAGGCAGATGGGAGGCAGCTCTGTCCTGATGGTTTTCACCTTCATCATGCCACCCCACTCCAGTGGAAAAGGCAATTGCTCCCCACTCCAGTACTCTTGCCTGGAAAATCCCATGGATGGAGGAGCCTGGAAGGCTGCAGTCCATGGGGTCGCTGAGGGTCAGACACGACTGAGCGACTTCACTTTCACTTTTCACTTTCATGCATTGGAGAAGGAAATGGCAACCCACACCAGTGTTCTTGCCTGGAGAATCCCAGGGACGGGGGAGCCTGGTGGGCTGCGTCTCTGGGGTCACACAGAGTCGGACATGGCTGAAGTGACAGCAGCAGCATGCAACCTTGGGGGGTGCTTTGGCAAGATCTATGGCTGGAAGCACCCCAGTTCACTCCTGAGGAGAACCTCCACCACTTGGGGAAGGTCTGGCACAAAAAGCAATCCCAGCCTGGCCCATCCAGGACGACAGACAGTCCTGCTCCCACATGGGGAAAAGGCTGAAGTGTTCTCAGTTTATCTTCAGGACAATTCTAATTGGAACCCTTGCCGTCCTGCTGCCCACTTTTTCAGAAGTAATTAGAATGCTAATCTATAAGAAAGATGTCTATTTAAAAATAAATTAATTATATATGATACATTTTGGCAGTGTTGAATAATATTCAAAATTTAAGACAGCCATGCTGTCTAAAAGTAAAAAGTTGTATACTTTAATAAGCCTGAGACATGTGGCTTATTTTTATTATCCTATAAAGAGACATTATGGGTAAATGTGTTTTTAAGAAGGGCAAAACACAACCTGAGAGCTATTCTCTTTTGGAGATCTCCAAGCACTTTCTGAGCATCAGGACTCCCTCCTGTCATCATAGAGGCTGAAATAGGGAAACATCCCCATCTCCCACTAAGACACAAGATCCTCAGATCAGACAGAAGTAAAGTGGCAACATTAAAAACATAGTTCATATCCCACCCTTGTCACTTAATTACTAAGTGTTGTTCAGTCACTAAGTCGAGTCTGACTCTTTGTGACCCCATGGACTGCAGCCAGGCTTCCCTGAAGTTTGCTCAAATAACCAAGCCCTAATGACCTCTTTGCAACCCCGTAGACTGTAGCCCACCAGGCTCCACTGTTTATGGGGTTTCCCAGGATACGGGGTTTTCCAGTATTTTCAAGAATACTGGAGTGGGTTGCCATTCACTTCTCCAGGGGATCTTCTCAACCCAGAGATTGAACCTACGTCTCCTGCATTGGCAGGTGGAATCTTTACCACTGAGCCAGCTGGGAAACCCCTGATCATTAGGTTATGAAGCAAAGGTAAGTGTGCATTTACCAAAGTGTGCATTTATCACACTCTGTAAGAGACCCTTGCTGGGGCGAGGGGTACAGAGAGAAATGTGACAACTCTCTCCCAGCCTTTCCCCACTGCACAACACGGTCCCATCACCCATCCAATTACTCAAGCCTGGAAAATCTTCCCTGTCACCTCCCTGTCCTTTTCCCTCATACCCTGTCCACTACATCAGCAAGTCTGGTGGTTTTCTCAGACAGAGAGGTTTAAAATCACTTTCTCATGGGTCTCCTTAAAAGTCTACATCATCTCTCATCCAGTTACAACACTCTCCTAGCAGGTCTTTCTTCTGCAACTTAAAAAACAAACAGATTAAAAAAAACAACACAAAAACTTTCATTGACATATGCACCAGAAACCCATGCAACCAACACCCATAATTTTTTCCAAAAAACAAGGGAAAGACCATTTCAGCATCCCAGAAGCCCCTTACTTGCTCCACTTCAGTCCCTACTCCCCAAGGAGAACTACTATACTGACTTCTAAGAGCACAGGTTAATTTTACTTGGTTTTGCACTCCATTCATATTGTTGGATGCTGCTGTGGTTAATTTATTCACATCACTGGTAGCATTTTATTGTGTGATGATACTAACAATTTGCTGTTTATTGTTGATGAATATTTAGGTGAATTTCTGGTTTGGGGCAATTTTATATGATTTTTAAAGGCTATACTCCATGTACAGTAAATATAAAATATTGACTCTATTTTCCACGATGTACAGTGCATCCTTGTAGCTTATCTTCCACCTAATAATTTGTATCTCCCGCTCCCCCACTTATACTGTCCCTCCTCCCTCCTCACTGGTAAGCGCTAGTTTGTTCTTCGCATCTGTGAAGCTACTTCATTGTTGTTATATTCACCCAGTTTGCTGCCTTTTTCAGAGTCTACATGTAAGTGGTGTCACATAGCATTTGTATTTCTCTGTTTGATATTTCATTTAGTATAATGTCCTCCAAGTCCACCCATATTGATGCAAATGGAAAATTTTGGTTATTTTTTATGGCTAAGTATTTAGTGTGTGTGTGTGTGTGTGTGTGTGTACCACATTTTCTTGATCCATTCATCTGTCGATGGACACAACTTTCTTCCATATCTTGGCAACTGTAAATAATGCTGCTATGAACATTAGGGTCCATGTATCTTTTTGAATTAGTATTTTTGCTTTGAGGTTGCTTTTTTATTTTATTGTTATTTTTTTTTTTTTGATATATGTCCAGAAGTTGAATTACTGGGTCATAGTTAGTTCTGCTTGTAGTCTTTTTAGTAACTTCCATATTGTTTTCCATGGTTAGTTCTGCTTGTAGTCTTTTTAGTAACTTCCATATTGTTTTCCATGGTGACTGTACCAATTTCCAGTCCCATCAACAGTATGCAAGGATTCCCTTTTCTCCACATCTTTGCCAACAATTTATTATTTGTTTTCTTTTGATAATAGCCCTTCTGCCAGTGTGAGGTGATATCTCATTGTGGTTTTGGTTTGCATTTCCCTGATGATTAGCAGTGTTGAACCTCTTTTCATGTGTCTGTTGGTCATCTGTATTTCCTCTTTGGAAAATGGTCTATTCAGTTCCTTTGCCCATTTTTTATCAAGTTGTCCATTTTTTTGATGTTGAGTTGTATGAGCTGTTTATATATGTTGGATATTTCTCTCTTATCAGTCATATCATTTGCAAATGTTTTTTCTCATTCAGTAGGTTTTATTTTTGTTCTGTTGATCGTTTCCTTTGCTGTGCAAAAGCTTTGAAGTTTAACTAGGTCAATCTGGGGGCAGTTATAAACTTGATACCTCTGCTTTCCCTGCTTTAAAGATAGAATCCTGACATTGGCTGGCTTGACCAATTGCCTTCTTATTTGCCACCACTTTCTCCTTCATCATTCTGCCCCAGCACTTGGCTTCCACGTACTTCCTCAAAAGGCCAGGCTCTTTCCCATCTCGTCATCCTGGCACACGCTCTTCCCTCTCCCTGAGACTCTTCTAGCACTCTTTCTCACCTTCACACTTCAGCTTATGTGTCTGCAACTCTCCTTCCCTCTAACTTAAACTGACTCCTTCTGGTTTCTCTGACTCATGTTATCCCCACTCTTTTCCTTCACAGAAATAATTGTGTAATTATGCATTCATGTGAGTGATTATTTGTTTAACGTGTCAGTCCTGCTGAGCAAAGCATTTGTGACCATGTGGCTGGTGCCTGGAACGGTAACTGACCCAGAATAGGAGCTCAACATACTGCGGATTTGGTAAGTGAGTGCTTGAACTTGCCATGCCCTCAAGGAGCCCGTGATCAAGAGAGACAGGAAAGCCTTTCTGTACTTACCATGCCATACGATAGATGCTGCAGAGTGAGATGTTACACTGATGCTGTCTGGGGAAGACAGAACAACTTCCATTTCAGAGGAAGTAGCTCTTGCGGTGACATCTTTTGAAGAGCTGCACAACTCCAGCAAGCACCAGTCACACAGTGTCCTCGCAGGTGTGCAGTGCAATGGGATAGGTTTGAAGGAGACCCAGGAAATAACCCAGCCAAGAGAGAGGGAAATCAGGCACCAGCTGGGGGCAGGAGCGCATGCAAAGCTATGAAAATGTCACCCAGGAAATCACACTGAGGAACAGCAAGAACTTCTAGAGAGCGAGTATATGTGTAATAGGGTGTCAGTGGGTACAAGTGAAGCAACAGAAGAAACCTGAGCACTAAGCAGGGAGCAGATCAGAAAGGACCTTGACTGCCTCATGCCAGTGTGGCCCTTCTCCTTGGGGCAATGGGGAGTCACTAAAGGATGTATTCAGATGCATTTCCTCTGGATACCTTGTTTTCTCCTTCCCCAGAGCCTGTACACAAGAGGCTCCTGAAAAGCTCCACCCCATCTTCCCTCCCTTCTTAGAATGCCACATACACACACACACACATTCCTTCCTACCGAGTGAGCTCCCATCTCTTTAGATTTCATGTCCACTATCACTCCTTCACTTCCAAAATCATTGCAGATGGTGCCTGCAGCCATGAAATTAAAAGACCCTTGCTCCTTGGAAGAAAAGCTATGACCAACCTAGATAGCATATTAAAAAGCAGACATTACTTTGCCAACAAAGGTCCATATTGTCAAAGCTATGGTTTTTCCAGAGGTCATATATGGATGTGAGAGTTGGATTATAAAGAAAGCTGAGCACCGAGGAATTGACGCTTTTGAACTATGGTGTTGGAGAAGACTCTTGAGAGTCCCTTGGACTGCAAGGAGATCAAACCAGTCCATCCTAAAGGAAATCAGTCCTGAATATTCATTGGAAGGACTGATGCTGAAGCTGAAACTCCAATACTTTGGCCACCTGATGTGAAGAGCTGACTCATTGGAAAAGACCCTGATGCTGGGAAAATTTGGAGGCGGGAGGAGAAGGGGCTGACAGAGGATGAGATGGCTGGATGGCATCACTGACTCAATGGACATGAGTTTGAGTAGGCTCTGGGAGATGGTGATGGACAGAGAAGCCTGGCGTGCTGCAGTCCATGGGGTCACAAAGAGTCGGACACAACTGAGCAACTGAACTGAACTGAACTGATCACTCCTTCAGGGAAATCTTCCCTGACTGCCTACACGCCACCACAGCCCCTGCCACTTCCTTCCACAGCATCAAAAGCAGCTCCCCCTTCCAGAACTTCTCAGTGATAATTTTATATGTGTGTCTTCTGTGATTCTGAAGTTATGTCTCCCATGCACAAACTGTAACTTCACTGAGAATAAGAACCATATCTACTTTTGTCCACCCATGTAATCATACTGCCCATCAAAGATACTCCATAATTATGCACTCTAGAATGACTGATGTGGTAAAATTCATTCCCAGGGTTTGTTTTAATTAGGGCCTTTAATCCACACAGATGTGAAAATGACTGTCATGAAGAAAGACATTTATAGTCACAGACTCCTAGAAACAGGAGGCACAGTAGTCCTTGCGCTTGTCCTCAGAGGAGATACTGAGCGTGTGAAATGAGTCCCAGGGAGGTTTGTTACTGATGCCCCACCTAGGAAGTGTTGACGTAGGCATTTTTTAACCTCTGTCTGTCTGATTACAGAGCCAAACTCCATTGACTATATTTGATTATTCTTTTTAAAAATATTTATTAATTTGGATGTGTTGGGTCTTCGCTGTGGCATGTGAGGCGTTCGTCACAGCGCACTGACTCCTACACTTTTAGGCTTCTGAACACGCAGGCTTAGGTTGTGGTGCTCGGGCTTAGGTGCTCCATGGCATGCGGGCTTTTAGTTCCCCAACCAGGGATCACACCAGCATCCCCTGCTTTGCAAGGTAGATTCTTCACCACCAGGCCACCAGGGAAGTCCCTACTTCCTATATTCTTGATGCTCTGGTATTTGGGGCCTTTATCCTGGAGAAACTCTCCCCCTCCCCAGCCCAGCCGATTAATTCCTACTACTACTATTACTACTACTAAGTCGCTTCAGTCGTGTCCGACTCTGTGCGACCCCATAGACGGCAGCCCACCAGGCTCCCCCGTCCCTGGGATTCTCCAGGCAAGAACACTGGAGTGGGTTGCCATTTCCTTCTCCAATGCAGGAAAGTGAAACGTGAAAGTCAAGTCGCTCAGTCACACCTGACTCAGCGACCCCATGGACTGCAGCCCACCAGGCTCCTCCGTCCTGGGATTTCCCAGGCAAGAGTACTAGAGTGGTAGGGATAGCAAATGACTACTCTGCAAGTGTGCCTTTGTGTGCAAGTCAACCAACCCAGAGCCCAGATGCAATCATCTCCCTTATCTGACTCTCACACACCATGCCAATATTGACTCTGCCCTAAATCATCCCAGTGAAAGAGTCATTTCCTAGGCAGGTTGATAAGAAGTCTAGGGGTCCCCAAGGAGAGAAGGGTCTGGAATTCTCAAGGAGGAAGAAAGGACAAACGTTTTTCTTCTCTACATTCCTTAGGATTATATAACAACAATGTATTCTGCCTGAGGACAGTCGCTGGATTAAACCTTCTGGCTAATTCTGTTATCTTAAAACGTAAATTATGGGAGTAGGTCTGGTGAGGTCTTTACAACCTCCAGACATTCTTTGGATTCAGTGGAGAGTATATAAACTTATTGCTAACATTAGCAAGCGGGTACTCTTTCTGTCCTCTTCTGATGCCTATGTCAGAAGCTTTCTCTATCTCCTTTATACTTTAATAAAACTTTATTACACAAAAGCTCTGAGCGATCAAGCCTTGTCTCTGGCCCCGGATTGAATTCTTCTCCTCCGGAGGCCAAGAATCCCGGCGTCATGATTCAACAACAACCTTTCACCAGGGCCAGGTACCAGGTGACTAGGGACCACCCCTGCAGCCCAGAGCTGCCGCATTATTCAAACTTTCCAATCTAAGCTTGCTCATCATATCCATCCTGTCCTGCCCACTCTTTCCCACAAAATCCCCAAAAAAGGCTCTGGGCCACACCTCTCCTCTCATCTATCTCTGCCTCCTGCCAGCCTTGGTGCTTCCTTGAGTGGCCCTGCATTGGTGTGCTGTGTCTCCTGTGTCTAGGGATCTGTGAGTATAAACTTCTTCCTCATGACAGTCATTTTCACATATGTGTGTCTTTTTTAAGGTGGTGAGTGAGTCACTCAGTTGTGTCTGACTCTTTGCTATCCCATGGTCTATACAGTCCATGGAATTCTCCAGGCCAGATACTGGAGTGGGTAGCCTTTCCCTTCTCCAGGGGATCTTCCCAACCCAGGGATCAAACCCAGATCTCCCGCATTGCAGGCAGATTCTTTACCTGCTGAGCCACAAGGGAAGCCCCTTAAGGTGGTGGTGGTGATGGTTTAGTCACTAAGTCATGTCCGACTCTTGAAACGCCATGGACTGTAGCCTGCCAAGCTCCTCTGTTCATGGGATTTCCCAGGCAAAAGTACTGGAGTGGGTTGTCATTTCCTTCTCCAGTGTATTAAGGTACCTGATTAAAACAAACCCTGGATACAAATTTTACCACAAAAACCCTTAATGCATTCAGGTGTCCCAGGGTCCTAACTCCTTGAGAATGCAACTGTACAGTGAACATTCTAATCTTGACTTATCTCCAACAGGGCATCTCAGAAGGCACTCCTGAATGCTTGCAGATAATAAAGAGGAAGCTCTTGGAAGCCCTCTCTCCAGAGAATCGGCTCCAGCCCCCACATCAGGCCCAGGCATGGAGCTTCTCTAGTGGCCTCGGGACCAACCAGTTTTACAAATTATCAACATCTCCCCATTAGCTGTTGCAATATTAAATTGTGTGACTGGAAATGAATGAATAATCCCACGGGCAAGTGAAGGAGACGAAGCAGCGGGGATTTAATAACAAGTCCTGCCCTCTCTCCAAGCTGAAGGTCTCTCTAATTAAATATTAAAAATCTATCCACATAGCTACAGCAAAAAAAAAAAAAATTGCTTTTTCAGCAGCATAGCTTTGAGAAACTTCCTCAGAAGACCAAAAAAGCTGTGGGAATGTCCTCTTGGGGGCCCAGATGTGGGCCCAAGGGAGCCACTGCCTGACAAGCGCCCTGGGTACCTGACGCAGGGCTTTCACGTGCCTTGTCACATTTAATCCCCACGAGGACCACGACACACGAGTGAGATCACATTCAGGTGACAAAGTTGGAATTTCAGTCCAGCTCAATGTGGTTAGAGGGCTCGTGCAATATAATGTAGCAGTTAAGAACATAGATGTGGCATTCATGCAGACCTTGGTCCAAGTCTCAGGTCTGTCATTTACTAACTGTGTGGTCTTGGGCCAATGACCTTACATCCCTGGGTCTCAAGTTCTTTGTCTTTAAAGGGTAGCAACGTAGAACTCACAGGGTTTGCCTCTAGCCAGACTGTGTCTTTTCTCATTACAAGTCAGGGAATAGTTATCAGGAACTGTTTATCACCTATTGAATCTGTACTCCATGCCAGTTGCATCTTCATTCATTAACTTGTTGAAATCTCACAGGAGCCCTAACAAGCAGAGATTGTTCCTACCGTTGCCCCGTGTTGAAACTGAGGTTGATGGATATAACATGTCACCAAGGCTACACAAAGGTCCCCAAGCCAGAGGTGCTCCATCCTCACCTGCCCACTCCCTACCAAGGCTTCCAAGGTGTTCCACATTTGTTCTTTAAGTCAACTTAAAAATAACCTTCATGGATTTCTCCTTTCTAGCAATTTGTACTTACTCATTATGGAAAGTTTAAAACATACACATTTAACAGCCATCCAACCCCAACCTTCTCAGATAACCACTGCTAAAATTTTTATGTATGCTATCTTAGAAATAAATATGTAGATAGATAGACAGAAATTCCCTATTTCATGAAGCCTACTTTTATCCCCTTTAGGAATATTTCTGAGAAATAATCTGAAGGATGCACAAGGTCACCTGCATCCTCGATCCTGGTCTCATTGCTTCTTAGCTTCCTAGGGTTAGTCACTCAGTCCTGTCTGACTCTTTGCCATCCCACGGACTGTAACCCACCAGGCTCCTCTGTCCATGGAATTCTCCAGGCAAGAATACTGCAGTGGGTTGCCATGCCCTCCTCAGGGGATCTTCCCAATCCAGGGATCGAACCCAGGTCTCCCAAATTGCAGGCGGATTCTTTACTGACTAAGCCACCAGGGAAGCTCTTTGCATTATTTAATCTCTTCCTTTTAATTACAGTTATCAGGACCTGTTTCCCCCTTCAGTGTTATGAGCTAGATAAAATAAGAATAAGAAGGAAGTTTCTGGTTAGCTACAAAAAGTCTTAGTCCTAAGAGACTTTCCCTAGCTTTATAATATTCTTTTTTAATATAAATTTATTTATTTTAATTGGAGGTTAGTTACTTTACAATATTGTATTGGTTTTGCTATACATCAACATGAATCCACCACAGGTATACACGTGCTTCCCATTCTGAACCCCCCTCCCTTCTCCCTCCCCGTACCATCCCTCTGGGTCATCGCAGTGCACCAGCCCCAAGCATCCAGTATCATGCATCGAACCTGGACTGGTGATTCATTTCATATATATGATATTATACATGTTTCAATGCCATTCTCCCAAATCATCCCACCCTCTCCCTCTCCCACAGAGTCCAAAAGACTGTTCTATACATCTGTGTCTCTTTTGCTGTCTCGCATACAGGATTATCGTTACCATCTTTCTAAATTCCATATATATGCGTTAGTATGCTGTATTGGTGTTTTTCTTTCTGGGTTACTTCACTCTGTATAGTAGGCTCCTATAATATTCTTGATGCCATGGAGTCAGGTATCCAGCCAAGCATGACTCAGCCTTTGGAATTCTAAATAGAGACAACCAGACCCCTGGGCATTCCAGCTGAAACTCCAGTATCTCAAATGGTAGGTATTATTAGCTAATAGGGAGAAACAGACTTTCTTCCTTTTCTTTCACTTATAGAGAGCTGAGACCAGGTCTAAAATCTCAGGCCTGATTGGTTAACAGAGGCTATCTGTTGCAAAGAGCCAGTAAGGACAGGAAGGATGCAAAGCCATCAGACAGAACTGCTCTGCAAAGCCATTTTCCACCAAGTCCCAGCAAGTGGGGAGGAGCTAAGGATGTCCTGGTTCTCTTATGATTAACATCAGCCCTCATTGGGTGATAAATGTTATATTGTAACTCTTCACTGGCTTCTCAAAAAATAGAACTCTTTGTATTGTACTTTATTTGCTGTTTGTCACTTCTAAAACTATTAACGCAGGCCCCAAGCCCGGCACAATATGGTCCATGCCTCCTCACACTTCTCTGTCCCTTATTCACCATGTCGCAGCCTCCAGACATAATGATGGGCTTTCTTCCATCTCCTGGAGGATGCCTCCCTTCTTCTCACTGCAGAGTCCTGGAGAGAAGCTGTTCCCTGTGTCCTCACTCTCCACTTGGCCATTCCCTTCTTGTCCTTCTGGACTGCCACAGAGAAGCCCTGTGGCCACGGCTCAGTCTTACAGTTTAAGTTCCTGTGGCATCCCATGCCTTTCCTCCATTGCACTCTGCTCAGTTACAATTCAGAAATTATTCACTTAATCTCTACCTCCCTGGCAGGCTCAGAGGTTAAAGCATCTGCCTCCGATGCGGGAGACCCGGGTTCAATCCCTGGGTTGGGAAGATTCTCTGGAGAAGGAAATGGCAATCCACTCCAGGATTCTTGCCTGGAGAATCCCATGGACTGAGAAGCCTAGTAGGTTACAGTCCACGGGGTCGCGAAGAGTCGGACACGACTGAGCGACTTCACCTTCACCTTCAATCTCTACCTCCACCCTGGGGGCTTCCCTAATGGCTCAGAGGTTAAAGCATCTGCCTGCAATGCGGGAGACTCGGGTTCGATCCCTGGGTTGGGAAGATCCCCTGGAGAAGGAAATGGCAACCCACTCCAGTATTCTTGCCAAGAGAATCCCATGGAGAGAGGAGCCTGGTAGGCTACAGTCCACAGAATCATGAAGAGTTGGACACGACTGAGCAACTTCACTTTCACTTTCTTTCCACCTTGGAAAGCAGTGTCACTCCTGTTCCCACATGGTTGGCCAGCACAGGTCACATGATCACACCTAACTTCAAAGTGATAGCTAGATTCCTGATCTCCAAAGAAGATTTAGCTTCAGGACCAGGGACCAGGCTTGATCCCTCAAGAGCTTTAGAGTAGCAGAGTTTTATTAAAGTATAAGTGAAGACAGAGAAAGCGTCTGTCATAGACATCAGAAGGGGCTTGAAGAGTAACCCCCTTGTTAGTCTTATCAAGGCCTTATATACTTTTACCAGATCACTCCAACATACATCTTAAATTAACAAGATTAGAGCTAACAATAGAAAGGTTTTACCAGACCTAATCCCATAAAATAAATCTTAAGATAATAAGGTTAGGCAGAAGGTTCTTGTTAAGGAGAAGCAGGTCCTGGAGCAAGATACATCATTGCTGCTACTGCTACTGCTAAGTCGCTTCAGTCGTGTCCGACCCTGTGCAACCCCATAGATGGCAGCCCACCAGGCTCCCCCGTCCCTGGGATTCTCCAGGCAAGAACACTGGAGTGGGTTGCCATTTCCTTCTCCAATGCATGAAAGTGAAAAGTGAAAGTGAAGTCGCTCAGTCGTTTCTGACTCTAAGCGACTGCATAGACTGCAGCCTACTAGGCTCCTCTGTCCATGGGATTTCCTAGGCAAGAGTACTGGAGTGGGGTGCCATTGCCTTCCCCACATACATTGTTATACTAAGACAAAGCAATGTAGAGAAAAACTTTTGTCCTTTTCTCCCCTTGAGAGCCCCAGGCCCCTTTCTCCTCCTTCCCCTCCTCCCCCCTCGCTCAGCCCTACTCCTCCTCCTATTCCTCCTCCTTCTCATCAGGGACCCTGGACTTCTTATCAACCTACCTACAAATTAGCTCTCTCAAAAGGAGCAGGAAAGATGAGCACCAAAGAATTGATGCTTTTGAACTGTGGTATTGGAGAAGACTCTTGAAAATCCCATGGACTGCAAGGAGATCCAACCAGTCCATCCTAAAGGAAGTGAAGTCGCTCAGTCATGTCCAACTCTTTGCAACCTCATGGACCTACCAAGCTCCGTGGTCCATGGGATTTTCCAGGCAAGAATACTGGAGTGGGCTGCCATTTCCTTCTCCAGGGGATCTTCGCAACCCAGGGATCGAACCCAGGTCTCCTGCATTGCAGACTGACGCTTTACCATCTGAGCCACTAGGGAAGCCCATCCTAAAGGAAATCAGTCCTAAATATTCATTGGAAGGACTGATGCTGAAGTTGAAACTCAAATACTTTGGCCAACTGATACGAAAACTTACTCATTAGAAAAGACTCTGATGCTGGGAAAGGTTAAAGGCAGGAGGAGAAGGGGACGACAGAGGAAGAGATGGTTGGATGGCATCACCGACTCAGTGGACATGAGTGTGAGTAAGCTCTGGGAGTTGGTGATGGACAGGGAAGCCTGGCATGCTGTAGTCCATGGGGTCGCAAAGAGTGGGACATGACTGAGCAACTGAACTGAACTGAACTGAAAGGAGCAGTAAGTGACTGGAAGAAGAACCAGAAATAGTTCGTGACAAGCGCTAATGATTATCAGAATATCATGCTTTGTTCAAAAAAGTTTGATTACACAAAACCAACATCACAACAAATACAACTAACACAACTGCACTAAACTAGACTTAACCAGGCCAGTTTCCCAATGAAACAAATGCCGTCATTTACCATTATCTACTCAAAATGTCATGTTTTCAACCAAAGCATTAAAATTATAAAAGCAGCACATCTATATAGCTTAAAAAAATATTTCAGACAGCACCATAGACTATAAAATGAAAAAGTGTGCCTCCTCTTCCAGTGTCCCCACCCCGTAATCCCATAGAAGAGATCATTATAGACACAACATTTCAGGTCTTGAGATCAGGTGGGGAGGTCTGGAAAGACTTCACAGAGAAGGCATGAGTGGAAGCTATTTGGGTTACTTTTATTTGAGATTTTATATTCAAAGACTCCTATGATTCAACTTAAGCTTTTCAGTAAGCCACTTTGAGATTTATGTCTAATGATGAGAAATAAGATCTCTCTCAGAAAGGCTGGGATTTCCAAGCCAGAAGTCCAGTCTAGAAAGTTTTATCAAAGAATCCCTCCAAGCTTAGCAGTTGCCACCCACTACTCCTCAGATTAAATAGCTTCAGAGTCCTGTGACCACTAAGGCCTTCACAGACTAATTAATCCTGGCTTGTTCATCTTAAACTACAAGAGTCTTGCAGCTGGCCATCCTGGTTAATGGAGTGCTATGTGGGCTCTGTGGAGGTTGCACTCCATTCATAACCGGCAAAACACCTACTATTAAGCTGAGCTCCCCACCCCACCACGCCGAGTGGGGAGGGGACTTCACCGAGTGCCTTCAACAAGCCAGGCACTTTCTCTGCAGTCACTGCAGTGGTCCCAGTGGACTGGGAGATGGGTGTTAACTATGTCCATTTTATTATGAGTCTCAGAGAATGGAGGTAACATTCTCAGGCTGATCGGCTACTAAGCTCCAGGACTGGGATTCAAGCTTGATTATTTTGACTGCAAAACTCACCATAATTCACCATTTGAAAAGTGAAGTTGCTCAGTTGTGTCCGACTCTTTGCGACCCTGTGGACTGTAGCCCACCAGGCTCCTCCTCCATCCATGGGATTCTCCAGGCAAGAATACTGGAGTGGGTTGCCATTTCCTTCTCCAGGGGATCTTCCCAACCCAGGGATCGAACCCAGGTCTCCTGCATCGCAGGCAGACGCTTTAACCTCTGAGCCATCAGGGAAGCCCACCAAATTCACCACTTACTGATGCCTAACTGGCTACTGCCTTCCCTGTTCAGTTCAGTTCAGTCGCTCAGTTGTGTCCGACTCTCTGTTATCCAATGAATCGCAGCATGCCAGACCTCCCTGTCCATCACCAATTCCCAGAGTTTACTCAAACTCATCTCCATTGAGTCAGTGATGCCATCCAGCCATCTCATCCTCTGCCGTCCTCTGCTCCTCCTGCCCCCAATCCCTCCTAGTATCAGAGTCTTTTCCAATGAGTCAACTCTTTGCATGAGGTGGCCAAAGTATGGAGTTTCAGCTTTAGCATCATTCCTTCCAATGAACACTCAGGACTGATCTCCTTTAGAATGGACTGGTTGGATCTCTTTACAGTCCAAGGGACTCTCAAGAGTCTTCTCCAGCACCACAGTTCACAGGCATCAGTTCTTTGGCACTCAGCTTTCTTCACAGTCCAACTCTCACATCCATATATGACTACTGGAAAAACCATAGCCTTGACTAGACAGACCTTTGTAGGCAAAATAATCTCTCTCCTTTTTAATAGCTAACTAGGTTGGTCCTTCCAAGGAGTAAGTGTCTTTTAATTTCATGGTATGCCATCACCATCTGCAGTGATTTTGGAGCCCCCCTAAAAAAAGTCTGACACTGCTTCCACTGTTTCCCATCTACTTCCCATGAAGTGATGGGATCAGATGCCACGATCTTCGTTTTCTGAATGCTGAGGTTTAAGCCAATGTTTTAACTCTCCTCTTTCACTTTCATCAAGAGGCTTTTTAGTTCCTCTTCACTTTCTGCCATAAGGGTGGTGTCATCTGCATATCTGAGGTTATTGATATTTCTCCCTGCAATCTTGATTCCAGCTTGTGCTTCTTCCAGCCCAGTGTTTCTCATGATGTACTCTGCATAGAAGTTAAATAAGCAGGTGACAATATACAGCCTTGATGTACTCCTTTTCCTATTTGGAACCAGTCTGTTGCTCCATGTCCAGTTCTAACTGTTGCTTCCTGACCTGCATATAAGTTTCTCAAGAGGCAGGTCAGGTGGTCTGGTATTCCCATCTCTTTCAGAATTTTCCACAGTTTATTGTGATCCACACAGTCAAAGGCTTTGGCATAGTCAATAAAGCAGAAATAGATGCTTTTCTGGAACTCTC
>SJXQ01009688.1:508404-543110 GCA_006408695.1 Aepyceros melampus | reverse complement strand
CATCATGATTATCTGGGTCATGAAGATCTTTTTTGTACAGTTCTTCTGTGTATTCTTGCCACCTCTTCTTAACATCTTCTGTTTCTGTTAGGTCCATACCATTTCTGTCCTTTATCAAGACCATCTTTGCATGAAATGTTCCCTTGGTATCTCTGATTTTCTTGGAGAGATCTCTAGTCTTTCCCATTCTGTTGTTTTCCTCTATTTCTTTGCACCGATCACTGAGGAAGGCTTTCTTATTTCTCCTTGCTATTCTTTGGAACTCTGCATTCAGATGCTTATATCTTTCCTTTTCTCCTTTGTTTTTCACTTCTCTTCTTGTCACAGCTATTTGTAAAGCCTCCTCAGACAGCCATTTTGCTTTTTTGCATTTCTTTTCCATGGGGATGGTCTTGATCCCTGTCTCCTGTACAATGTCACGAACCTCATTCCATAGTTCATCAGGCACTCTATCTATCAGATCTAGTCCCTTAAATCTATTTCTCACTTCCACTGTATAATCATAAGGGATTTGATTTAGATCATATCTGAATGGTCTAGTGGTTTTCTCTACTTTCTTCAATTCAAGTCTGAATTTGACAATAAGGAGTTCATTCATAATCTGAGGCACAGTCAGCTCCCCGTCTTGTTTTTGCTGACTGTATAGAGCTTCTCCATTTTTGGCTGCAAAGAATATAATCAATCTGATTTTGATGTTGACCATCTGCTGATGCCCATGTGTAGAGTTTTTCTCTTACCCCATGTCCAAGGTAAGAGAAATCCAAATAAAACAGGAGGTATTACGAGAGGGCATCAGAGGGCAGATACACTGAAACCATAATCACAGAAAACCAGCCAATCTGATAACATGGACCACAGCCTTGTCTATCTCAATGAAACTAAGCCATGCCCTGTGGGGCCACCCAAGACAGACAGGTCATGGTGGAGAGGTCTGACAGAATGTGGTCCAGTTGAGAAAGAAATGGCAAACCCTTCAGTATTCTTGCCTTGAGAACCCCATGAACAGTATGAAAAGGCAAAATGATAGGATACCAAAAGAGGAACTCCCCAGGTCAGTAGGTGCCCAATATGCTACTGGAGATCAGTGGAGAAATAACTCCAGAAAGAATCAAGGGATGGGGCTAGGAGCAAAAACAATACCCAGTTGTGGATGTGACTGGTGATAGAAGCAAGATCCGATGCTGTAAAGAGCAATATTGCATAGGAACCTGGAATGTCAGGTCCATGAATGAAGACAAATTGGAAGTGGTCAAACAGGAGATGGCAAGAGTAAACGTCGACATTCTAGGAATCAGCGAACTGAAATGAACTGGAATGGGTGAATTTAACTCAGATGACCATTATATCTACTACTGTGGGCAGGAATCCCTTAGAAGAAATGGAGTAGCCATCATGGTCAAAAAAAAGAGTCCAAAATGCAGTACTTGGATGCAATCTCAAAAATGACAGAATGATCTCTGTTCGTTTCCAAGGCAAACCATTCAATATCACGGTAATCCAAGCCTATGCCGCAACCAGTAACACTGAAGAAGCTGAAGTTGAATAGTTCTATGAAGACCTACAAGACCTTTTAGAACTAACACCCAAAAAAGATGTCCTTTTCATTATGGGGGACTGGAATGCAAAAGTAGGAAGTCAAGAAACACCAGGAGTAACAGGCAAATTTAGCCTTGGAGTACGAGATGAAGCAGGTCAAAGGCTAATAGAGTTTTGCCAAGAGAACGCCTTCTCTGACCACTGTCTAAATAGTGCCTCTCATAACCCATTTCTCTCTAGTTCTGTAACCCTACTATATCATCAATCACAGGACATATCACCACCTTTATCCCCAGTGCCTAAAAGAGTGGCTGGCATCCAGTAGGCACTCAGTAATTATTCGTTGAAGGAGTAAATAGTGCTTTGAAAAGAATACTGAATTGCCAGCAGGACTGACCTGAGTTTAACCCTGCTGTTCAGGAATCCAGGGTGTGACCTTGGACAAGTCTGGTTCCCTTCGGGGCCCAGAAGCCTTATCTGTGAAGTTAGAGGGCAGGCTAAAATACCTCTCTATAACTCATGCTCTGTGACTTCTGCAACTTGTCCCCCAGCGTGAAGGCCACTCTCCTGCTGAGAAAAGGGAAACAGAACTGGAAATGCTGAATCAATGGCAGCGAGCCTGAGGCAGGGGAGACGGTGCAGAGGAAGACCCTGAAGCTACTCAGTTTCCCCTCCTGCCACAGACGGGGCTCTAGTGCAGAGAGTGTGAGAAGCTTGAATAGAAGAATGTAGCCCCTTATTCGCTGAGACAGAGGAGCAACCACAAAGACACAGGAGTGGGCCCAGGGGAGACCCAGAGGCTGGTCCCTTAAGCCAGGAAGTATCTGTCAATCAGATGATGAGATTCACCTTTGCTCTTCCACTCACCATCTTGGTGACCTCAGGGATGTCTTATAGGAGCTCTGATTCCATTTCTCTTAAGAAAAAGGTAATATTCCTATTTTCTCGTGCCTCTCTGAACCACAGTTTTTCCCTCTGTAAAATGGGAATAATATAACAACGTATCTCACAGGAGCTAAGTGATTTGAAGAGTGTTCTGTAGAATAGAAGCCTAAAAAGTACTGAAATAGAACCTGTAAGTCAACTCCATTCTTTTTTAAAAATATTTATTTATTTATTTTTGTATTAACAACCATGCTGTGTGGCATGCAAGATGGTTCCCCAACAAGAAATTGAACCCCAGCCTCTGCAGTGAAAGTGCCAAATCCTAACCACTAGGCCATCAGGGAACTCCCTCAACCCCATGCTTGGTAGATGTGATGTTAGCAGCACAGAAGCGTCGTGTAGTACACAGCCCAAATCTGTATGAAGACACCGATTCTCTAATCACGCGGCACTCATTTTTTTTTCCATCTTGCTTAGAATGCCAAAAAATGAAATTCAGTCATGTGTAGCATATCGCAAAAAACACAAAAGTCACTTGGAAAACCATGGCATGTGGCAGAAGACTGGCTGTTAGACAGGGCTCACAGACACAGGAGGTAATATAAATGAGTGATGCTGGACAACAAGTCCCCCTGATCTTAGTGTTGGAGAGGCAATAGGGAGCAGTGGCGTCTGCAGTTCACCAGAGTGCACTTGCTCTGGAACAAGCAGCTTCTCTGCTCCAGCCAATTGTGCTGTGTGTTTTCACATAAAATATGAAACCAAATCCATATTTTATGTGAAAACAATGTTGGTAAAATTCACATCTGAAAGAAGTGAGATAACAACTATACCCTGTGGACTGCCAGATTGTGATTTCTGAACAAAACTGTTAAATGATGGAATTAGTCACCAAATTAGCCAACTGCTTTCCAGACAGTCTCTTGGCTGCTGTCTTGGGACTCCTCATGTAATTCCCATTCAGCTGCTAATAGTCCTACACACTTTTAGCAAATAATGAGCACTTGCTAGAAGTTTCCCAGGTGGTGCGAGTGGTAAAGAACCCTCCTGCCAATGCAGAAGACATAAGAGACATGGGTTTGATCCCTGGGTTGGGAAGATCCCCTGGAGGAGAACACAGCATCCCACTCCAGTATTCTTGCCTGGAGAATCCCATGGACAGAGGAGCCTGGATTGCTATAGTCCATGTGGGCGCAAAGAATCGAACACCGCTGAAGCAACTTAGCATGCATGCATACACTCATGAGCACTTACTATGCACCTACTATGTGCAAAGTAGATACTAGACATCATGGAGGGAGTGGGGTAGGAAAAAAAAGACAAGACACAGTCTCCCTTCCCCACTCCATCTCACCTCACAATGAAACACCTAGAGGTAGATTCTGATACCCACTGGGGGATTGTTAACAGGTAATAAGTGCTTGTGGAGTTTGGACAGAGAGAGAGCTTTCCATGTGGTGGTCTTTGAGAGCTGCCAGGAGGAGGCAGCAAGAGGAGATGGCTCTTAGTCAGGTTTCAAAGGTGGCTGGGATTGGAGTCAGCTGATCACATGCTTTGGTAGAGACAAAGGTCCACATATCAGTAGACTCTGTAGGTATTGCAAAAGACCCATGTCAGTAGTTGTGGGGAAATTGTTCTGGAAAGGTAAACTGGGCCTTTAGGATAGATCCTTCAATGCCGGCTTCCAGGCTTTGTCCTGAAGACTCAGCAAGGGGGTGCTGGATTGTAGTGGAGCAAATCTGATGGAGAGGGACCCCCTTATCCAATTTTCCTCTCCAGGAAAAGAAGTCAGAGCACAAGCTCCTGGGGGCCCCTCCAGGTCTGACTGTTCACCTCCTGTGTCTTACAGCAGTCCATACAGAATAGACAAATGGGACAGAGCTGTCCCAGACAGTCTTATGCGGGCTGTGCTTCCGAGGGAGGGGGCCTTTCATGGTAACGATCTGGAACCTGAAACATTTCAGAGAGGCAGCAGGGCTTTTTAGCATGCGGTCTTTCCCTTTTTTTAATGATGATTTCATTTTACATTTTTATTGGTCCTGCACTGATTGTTCTCAGGCTCTCTGACGGGATGTGAGATGCACTGACATTTACAGAAATCAATACATTAATAAATCACGAAGTTCATAATGTCTGATTTGCTTCTAAATGAGAAAGAACTATTATCGCCATAAAGTTGCACATAAAATAGGTCCAATTGTGATGTGTTATATAGTCTAATCAAAGGCGTTTGAGTGAATAACCTTCCCCCAAAGAAGAAAACAATCAAAGCCGAATAACTTCATTAATAATTCAAGGTGTGTCTGCCAAGGCTTCATTTATTAAGTGCACAGTTAAGAGGCTTCTTAGCTGAGTCCTGGAGATGACACCTTGCCACCTTCTCCCTGCCTCTGGGCAGGCAGGCAGACAACCCGGCTGCAGTCCTTGCATTCGGCAGCTCGTGTCCCAGTAGAGGGTGGCATCCAATTCTCTTCTCCAGCTGAGAACTGGAGCACCCCAATGCACCCTGTGACTATCTGGATTATTAAGGGCAGAGGACATGGAGCTCTAGGGGAGGAGAGGCAGGGAATTTTCTGTGACCACCAGTCATTATGTCTGTTTGCTCACGTTTCTGGCGTCCACACCCATAGAAACCCTACCTGTTCCATGGCAGTCTGCGGACTGAGGTGCTTAGCAGCTCTTTCAATGTCTTGCGTTTGCTTATGTCCATTGCAGTTAATACAGAATGTTAATATTCACTTTAGCTAGTTAATGTCCAACTTGAACTGGCAACTGGGTGACTCTCTGACAGGGTAAATCACAGAAGAAATCTTCCTATATTGTGAAGAGAAGCCCACGTAATTTACTAGATCCATCAGAGACAATGTAATCATGACCTAGAAAGTCTAGCAGATATGATTTTGGATTCTGCGCTTGAGAATGACCCTTAAGATCACAATCTTAATGTACTAGAAGGTGAGAATAACATTTTTGTGCACCTACTGTATGCAGAGAGAGCATTATATATCTTATCTCTTTAAATTCACAGCTACAAGATGGGTATCAAATTAGTCTAATGACCACATACCTCCTAGGGATAGTGAAATTATTAGATCAATTCTAAAACTATTACCATGCTCTCTAAGCTCACTGAGAGAGGCACTTAATATGAGGATACATTAAAACTGAATTCCAGAAAAAGCTCACTTGGCCAGTCTCCATTATTTTCCTGCTTGTGATTATTCTGTATGGTATACAAGAGTTCATTTTCCCACTAACAAAGAAAGGGTTATATGTACACTTATATATAGCTGATTCACTTTGTTTGTAGAGCAGAAACTAAGATAACATTGTAAAGCAATTATACTCCAATTAAAAAAAAGAAAGGGTTTATTTAATTGGGTTACAAGGACTACACTGACTATGAAACTGAGTATTTCACCAGTATTAAATTGATTTTCAGGTCTTTAGTACAGTGATTTTGGATAGTTAAGCATATGCCAGCTCTTCTAAAATAGCAGTAATAAAGTGATGGAGTCAGGTCATACTGTCAGATCATGGGCTTTGCTTCCCAAATCCGTATTCAGTGAGTTCATGTTAATAGCCTGAACTAGGCCATAATGGGGATATGTACACCAAGAAATTGGAAAATGGTATCAAGCAGGCTTCTCCCCACTCCCTAAGTTCCCTGCTTGGAAACCATCACTCAGCAAGTTGACATGCTATCTGGATGGCACTGAACTACTCCTCAAAGAGCAGACTGAAAGACAGGCTATTGACTCCTTAGCCTGACCTCAATCCAATGAGTTTCTATGGATGAGAAAATTCTTTGCCAACCTAAGATAAGTCTTGCTTAGGTGGCAATTTTACTTTTCCTTTGAGTCATTCCTTCAGCTTCTCTCTGTATCTTCATTTGTCCATCTTAATACTAAGAGCATCTTTTCTCCCTAGACACTATTTTTCTCTCATCATTTGGATAAATCATTTTAGCCTCTCAGTCAAGTAACAAAATCCCACCCGTGTAATCCTCTGATTTCCTGCAGAAATATTCTAGACCCATTTATTCATCCTGGGTAGTTTGCCCTCTTTCCCCAAAGCAGGGCAGCCACTGCTCATCACCTGGCTGTCTCCATGTGCTGGAGCTTCAGAGCAAGGTCCCGCTGAGACTAAAGGAGACACAGTGGGAGGTTTCCCCACCACTTTCTGACTACTAACTGGTGGCAGGATATAACTAACTCCCCCCTAGAGCTGTAGGAACTGTGGGAGTTACCTAGGTAAATCATCCAAAGTTTCATCCTGGGACACTTTTTCTAGACAAAGAAGTCCACTTGAAACATTATCTAGAGATTTTCGCCTGTGGCTGAGACACTGCCGTGAAGCTGACATATATTTCTACTCTGCAACCTGGGGTGGGGAGGGTGCAGCTAGTTGGACAGAAACGTTTGCTTTGGAGATGAGAGGACACAAGAGTCCCTAATGTCAGTGGCCTTGCTCCTTATCCTGAAACACCAGTTAGGGCTCCTTCTTGCTGTCACCCTGGCGTCTACGTGATGTACTCCTTTCCCAGGAGTTTCTTTGCTTTTTCAGTCTTCTTGGAAAATGTGTGAATGTTACACCACCGCACAGACAAAAGAATTGTGACTTATATCACAATCTATGTAGTGATTTCGTGGGGTTTAAACAATTGCATTACCTTCCTGAAATTCATTTCTACCACCAACACCATCTTCAAGAAATTGCAGTATACAGCTGACATACCCCTTCCATACACCCCACCTAGTATGCTGATCTAAAGGTCACCCTCAAAAACATCCCCATTTGAGGAGAAAGGTCAGAATATTCAGGTACACTATATATATTTTTGAGACATTTCATACAGAAAACCCCCATCTAATGAAAGTTGTAGTACTCAAATACTCCAATATTTTTTTTGGAAGGACTCTCTTTTGCCAGAACATTTTTAGGACTGAGGTATAAATGAAATGAGATATGTATAAATTCAATTTTGCTTAAAAGGGGCAAGAGGATTTCAAGATTAAGAGAACAGATGCTTGGAGCAAAACATGATTTGAGTTTTATTGAACCAAGAAGACTGAAAAAAATGTCTAGAACACTCAGAAAATCTTTATCAAGTCTCAACCAAGCACTCTAGGGACTCATCCTTACGTTTATAAAATTCAGAGCTGATGAGTTGTGTACTGTGAGTGTCTGCTTGAGCTTATGACTCACCTCTAAGTCTTGGCTTGTAGGGATTTCAGCCTCCAGGATTACACTTAAGGGTCTAATAGAACTTGTTTCCCCCTTGGCTACACAGAGGCACCAAAGAGGATCTTCACCCCTGATTACATTGGGGTAATTTGTCAATCGAAAGATGTTATTAAACTTATCCAGAATAGCCCAACAAACCATGTTTAGGGGAGAGAAAAAATTATATTTTCAGATGTCAGCATGCCATCACAAATATAGCCTCTAAAGTAAACAACAGAGCTTAGGCAACATTAAAACTGAATCATTGGAAACACTAAAAATATGATAACAAGAGATAGCACATCATTCAGTTTTATGCACCCTGTCACATAAATTATTTGCAGCTCGAGTACGTTATGCTCTTTTAAATTTCCCTCTGGGCACAGTTTTAATGGCATCCCACAAGTTTTGATATGTCATGTTTTCACTACCACTTAGTTCAAAATACTTTCTAATTTCCATGACGTCTCTTCTTTTGTACACGGGACACTTAGGAATTAGAGCTATGTTGCTTGATGTCCAAACATTTGGAGATTTCTTTGTTTTCTTTTTGCTCTTGATTTCTTAATTTCACTTTGGACAGAAAACATTCTGAAATTTTCAATTCTTTGAATTCTTGGAGACTGGCTCTTAAGAGCCAGGAAGCAGTCCGTCTTGGTAAGTGTTCTATGTGCGCTTGGAAAGGCTGTGTAATATTCTATGATTGTTGGGTAAAGAGACCTACATATGTCAATGAGATCAAGTCTGCTAATTGCATTGCTCATACGTTCTATGCCCTTTTTGGTCTTTTGTTTTATCAGTTACAAACTGTGTGTGCATACATGCTAAGTCGTTTCAGTCATGTCCGACTCTTTGCAACCCTATGAACTATAGCCCGCCAGGCTCCTCTGTCCATGGGATTCTCCAGGCAAGAATACTGGAGTAGGTTGCTGTGCCCTCCTTCAGGGGATCTTTGCAGCGTGTTTTTAAATCTCCAGTTCTGATTGTGAGTTTGCTATTTCTCCTTCTAGGTCTGTCAGCCTTTGCTTTATATGTATTTTGAAGCTATATTATTATTGTATACTAATTTAGGATTGCTATGTCTTCCCAGTGAATGGCCTCTTTCATTTTGAAAACTTTGTCTCCAGCAAAGCCTCTTGCCTTAAAGTTTAGTTTATCTGATTTTAAAATAGCCGTGTCAGAATTTCTCCATTCCTGTTTGCATGCTGTATTCTTTGACATACTTTTACTTTTACCTTTGTTGTCCTTATGCTTGTAAGCAGCATTTAGTTAGGGTTTGGATATAACTTGAAGGTTGCTCTCTTATACTGAAGAGCTTTTATTTGTCTTTCTATTAAACTTCAGCAGTTTTACTGTGATGCTTCTAGATGCGGTTTTCTTTGTGTTTATCTGCTTGAGGTTTGTAGTACTTCTTGAATCTGTGGCTTGATTTATTACATCCATTTTAAAAATTCTCATTTATTTCTCTTTCAAATGTTGCCTCAGACTCATTCTTTATCTCTTTTTTTTCAGGACTCCGATTATAAATGTTAGAATTTCCATCATGTCTTGTGCTTTTATCTCTAGTCTCCATTTTTTCTCTCTGTGCATCAGTGAGTATATTTTTCTCTTGACCTATCTAACAAATCATTAATTTTCTCTTCATCTGTGCATAACTTACTGTTAAATCGACCTATTTAGTTATAAATTTTAGGTAACATACTTTACAATTCTAGAATTTTAAACTTACTTTCTTGTATATATTCTGGTTTTCTGATGGCATTCTCCATCTTTTATCTACTTTCTAGAGTATATTTCATTATTGTTTTAAAGCCCATGTTTGAGAGGTTCAATATTTAGGTCTCATAAATCTCTACTACCATGTTATTTCTTTTACTTTTGATCCTGTCTCTTAATATGACTGGCATTTTTAATGAAAGATGGGCATTAGAATTAAAAATCTGTAAACCACCCAGCTGAACTTCCACTTCTAGAAAGTATTAGAATAAGGGCAGTAAACTGAACCCAAACATGGGCTGAGTTGTGTTGAGGCTGGATTTCAGTCTCTGTAAGGCTGGATCCATTCCTAACTTGGTTTTGCTCCAGAAATGTAATCCTTTGGGGGTCAAGCTGAAAGCCTGGGTATTTACCAGGAACCCTCTTCTTAGGGCCAAATTCAGACTTAAATTGAAGAAAGTAGGTAAAACCACTAGACCATTCAGGTATGACCTAAATCAAATCCCTTATGATTATACAGTGGAAGTGAGAAATAAATAGATTTAAGGGACTAGATCTGATAGATAGAGTGCCTGATGAACTATGGAATGAGGTTCGTGACATTGTACAGGAGACAGGGATCAAGACCATCCCCATGGAAAAGAAATGCAAAAAAGCAAAATGGCTGTCTGAGGAGGCCTTACAAATAGATGTGACAAGAAGAAAAGCGAAAAACAAAGGAGAAAAGGAAAGATAAGCATCTGAATGCAGAGTTCCAAAGGATAGCAAGGAGACATAAGAAAGCCTTCCTCAGTGACCAATGCAAAGAAATAGAGGAAAACAACAGAATGGGAAAGACTAGAGATCTCTTCAAGAAAATTAGAGATACCAAGGGAACATTTCCTGCAAAGATGGGCTTGATAAAGGACAGATACGGTATGGACCTAACAGAAACAGAAGATGTTAAGAAGAGGAGGCAAGAATACACAGAAGAACTGTACAAAAAAGATCTTCATGACCCAGATAATCATGATGGTGTGATCACTCATCTAGAGCCAGACATCCTGGAATGTGAAGTCAATTGGACCTTAGAAAGCATCACTATGAACAAAGCTAGTGGAGGTGATGGAATTCCAGTGGAGCTATTTCAAATCCTGAAAGATGATGCTGTGAAAGTGCTGCACTCAATATGCCAGCAAATTTGGAAAACTCAGCAATGGCCACAGGACTGGAAAAGGTCAGTTTTCATTCCAATCCCTAAGAAAGGCACTGCCAAAGAATGCTGAAACTACCGCACAATTGCACTCATCTCACACGCTAGTAAAGTAATGCTCAAAATTCTCCAAGCCAGGCTTTAGCAATAGGTGAACCATGAACTTCCTGATGTTCCAGCTGGTTTTAGAAAAGGCAGAGGAACAAGAGATCAAATTGCCAACATCTGCTGGGTCATGTTTAAAGCAAGAGAGTTCCAGAAAAACATCTATTTCTGCTTTATTGACTATGCCAAAGCCTTTGACTGTGTGGATCACAATAAACTGTGGAAAATTCTGAAAGAGATGGGAATACCAGACCACCTGACCTGCCTCTTGAGAAACCTCTATGCAGGTCAGGAAGCAACAGTTAGAACTGGACATGGAGCAACAGACTGGTTCCAAATAGGAAAAGGAGTACGTCAAGGCTGCATATTGTAATCCTGCTTATTTAACTTCTATGCAGAGTACATCATGAGAAACACTGGGCTGGAAGAAGCACAAGCTGGAATCAAGATTGCTTGGAGAAATATCAATAACCTCAGATATGCAGATGATATCACCCTTATGGCAGAAAGTGAAGAGGAGCTAAAAAGCCTCTTGATGAAAGTGAAAGAGGAGAGTGAAAAAGTTGGCTTAAAGCTCAACATTCAGAAAACTAAGATCAGGCATGTGGTCTCATCACTTCATGGCAAATAGATGGAGAAACAGTGGAAACAGTGTCAGACTTTATTTTTCTGGGCCCCAAAATCACTGCAGATAGTGATTGCAGCCATGAAATTAAAAGACGCTTACTCTTTGGAAGAAAAGTTATGACCAACCTAGATAGCGTATTCAAAAGCAGAGACATTATTTGCCGACTAAGGTCCGTCTAGTCAAGGCTATGGTTTTTCCAGTGGTCATGTATGGATGTGAGAGTTGGACTGTGAAGAAAGCTGAGCGCCAAAGAATTGATGCTTTTGAACTGTGGTGCTGGAGAAGACTCTTGAGAGTCCCTTGGACTGCAAGGAGATCCAACCAGTCCATTCTGAAGGAGATCAGTCCTGGGTGTTCTTTAGAAGGACTGATGCTAAAGTTGAAACTCCAATACTTTGGTCGCCTCATGCAAAGAGTTGACTCATTGGAAAAGACTCTGATACTGGGAGGGATTGGGGGCAGGAGGAGAAGGGGAGGACAGAGGATGACATGGCTGGATGGCATCACTGATTCAATGCACATGAGTTTGGGTGAACTCTGGGAGTTGGTGATGGACAGAGAGGCCTGGCGTGATGCAGTTCATGGGGTTGCAAAGAGTCAGACAAGACTGAGCGATTGAATGGAACTGAATTCTTCTTAGGAAGACCCAGAACTCTAACAGTTATCTCTTAACACCATGAGCCTGCCAAAAGCTCTGTTTGGCTCTACAAAATTTTGTGGTAGTATGTCTTGACCTCTCAGTGTTTCTTGACTTCTGTCACTTAGGAATTAGCAAAAGCCTTGAGGGAATAAGCAGCTCGCGTTACCAGGCTCATGTCTCTGTGGTCCCTCCTGTCTGGGCCCTCAAGTCCTCAATGTCTTTGTGGCACTGATCCAGTTTTTGTCTTCCCAGATTGCTGAAAGTCCTGCTCACATTCTTTGCTTAGCACACCATTTTTACTCAATTTCTCAAATTCATTACCCATGCCATTTTTTTGGTAAATTAATTTATTTTTTTAATTGAAGACTAATTACTTTACAATATTGTAGTAGTTTTTGCCATAGATTGAGATGAATCAGCCATGGGTGCACATGTGTTCCCCATCCTGAAACCCCCTCCCACCTCCCTCCCCATCCCATCCCTCAGGGTCATCCCAGTGCACCAGCCCTGAGCACCCTGTCTCATGCATCGAACCTGGACTGGTGATCTATTTTCACATATGGCAATGTACATGTTTCAATGCTATCTCTCAAATCACCCCACCCTTGCCTTCTTCCACAGAGTCCAAAAGTCTATTCTTTACATCCGTGTTCTTTTGCTGTCTCCCATATAGGGTAATTGTTACCATCTTTCTAAATACATATATATGTGTTAACATACTGTATTGGTGTTTTTCTTTCTGACTTACTTCACTGTGTATAATAGGCTCCAGTTTCATCCACCTTATTAGAATTGATTCAAATGCATTCTTTTAAACAGATGAGTAATACTCCATTGTGTATGTGTACCACAGCTTTCTTATCCATTCATCTGCCAGTGGGCATCTAGGTTGCTTCCATGTCCTGGCTATTATAAACAGTGCTGCAATGAACATTGGGGTACATGTGTCTCTTTCAATTCTGGTTTCCTCAGTGTGTATGCCCAGCAGTGGGATTTCTGGGTCATATGGCAGTTCTATTTCCAGTTTTTTAAGGAGTCTCCACACTGTTCTCCATAGTGGCTGTACTAGTTTGCATTCCCATCAATAGTGTAAGAGGGTTCTTTTTTCTCAGCACTCTCTCCAGTATTTATTGTTTGTAGACTTTGTGATAGCAACCATTCTGACTGGCATTAGATGGTACTTCATTGTGGTTTTGATTTGCATTCCTCTGATAATGAGTGATATTGAGTATCTTTTCATGTGTTTTTTAGCCATCTGTATGTCTTATTTGGAGAAATGTCTGTTTAGTTCTTTGGCCCATATTTTGATTGGGTCTTTTATTTTTCTGGAATTGAGCTTCAGGAGTTGCTTGTAAATTTTTGATATTAATTATTTTCAGTTGCTTCATTTGCTATTATTTTATCCCATTCTGAAGGCTGTCTTTTCACCTTGCTTATAGTTTCCTTAGTTGTGCAAAAGCTTTTAAGTTTAATTAGGTCCCATTTGTTTATTTTTGCTTTTATTTCCATTACTCTTGGAGGTGGATCATAGAGGATCCTGCTGTGATTTATGTTGGAGAGTGTTTTTCCTATGTTTTCCTCGAGGAGTTTTATACTTTCTGGTCTTACATTTAGATCTTTAATGCATTTTGAGTTTATTTTTGTGTGTGGTGTTAGAAAGTGTTCTACTTTCATTCTTTTACAAATGGTTGACCAGTTTTCCCAGCACCACTTGTTAAAGAGATTGTCTTTTCTCCGTTGTATATTCTGGCCTCCTTTGTCGAAGATAAGCTGTCCATAGGTGTGTGGATTTATCTCTGGGCTTTCTATTTTGTTCCATTGATCTATATTTCTGTCTTTGTGCCAGTAACATACTGTCTTGATCACTATAGCTTTGTAGTATAGTCTGAAGTCAGGCAGGTTGATTCCTCCAGTTCCATTCTTCTTTCTCAAGATTGCTTTGGCTATTCAAAGATTTTTGTATTTCCATACAAATTGTGAAATTATTTGATCTAGTTCTATGAAAAATACCATGGGTAGCTTGATAGGGATTGCATTGAATCTATAGATTGCTTTGAGTAGTATACTCATTTTCACTATATTGATTCTTCCTATCCATGAATATGAAATATTTCTCCATCTATTGGTGTCATCTTTGATTTCTTTCATCAGTGTTTTATAGTTTTCTATATATATGTCTTTTGTTTCTTTAGGTTGATTTATTCCTATGTATTTTATTCTTTTCATTGCAATGGTGAATGGAATTGTTTCCTTAATTTCTCATTCTGTGTTCTCATTGTTAGTGTGTAGGAATGCAAGGGATTTCTGTGTGTTAATTTTATATCCTGCAACTTTACTATATTCATTGATGAGCTCTAGTAATTTTCTGGTAGAGTCTTTAGGGTTTTCTATGTAGAGATCATGTCATCTGCAAACAGTGAGAGTTTTACTTCTTCTTTTCCAATCTGGAAAAGAAGAATCCTTTTTCTTCTCTGATTGCTGTGGCTAAAACTTCCAAAACTATGTTGAATAGTAGTGGTGACAGTGGGTACCTTTGTCTTATTTCTGACTTTAGAGGAAATGCTTTCAATTTTTCACCATTGAGGATAATGTTTGCTATGGGTTTATCATATATGGCTTTTATTATGTTGAGGTATGTTATTTCTATGCCTGCTTTCTGGAGGGTTTTTATCATAAATGGATGTTGAATTTTGTCAAAGGCTTTCTCTGCATCTATTAAGATAATCATATGGCTTTTATCTTTCAATTTGTTAATGTGCTGTATCACATTGATTGATTTGTGGATATTGAAGAATCCTTGCATCCCTGGGATAAAGCCCACTTTGTCATGATGTATGATCTTTTTAATATGAATCCTGGTAGCTCTCCAAACAGTTGTGATTTTTTTAAATCCCCTTTTTCTTGTTTTTCTCAGAGCTGAGAAGTCAGCTCTGCTTCAAGAGAGCTTGCAATTCTAGGGCCCTTTCAGCTTCTGTGCCTTTTCACATGATGTTCCATTGTCCTTCTTCCTTCAAGACTCAATAAATTTCACTTTCCCTTGAAATCTTCCCTGTGACTTCTTCTGTTTCCCTGCCATCCAAATGATATTACCATCCTCCTAGTGCCTATGCAGGAGACATAAGAGACATGATTTTGATCCCTGGGTCGGGATGATCCCTTGGAGAAGGAAATGGCAACCCATTTCTCTATTCTTGACTGGGAAATCCTATGGACAGAGGAACCTGGTAGGCTACAGTCCATAGGATCACAAAGAGTTGGACATAACTGAGTGACTGAGTGCGCGCGCACGTGCGCGCGCACAAACACACACATACACAGAACTTGGAATGATTTGCCAACAAAGAGTGCCATTTCAGAAATCCACAATATTCTACCAACCATAATATTATACTTGTCCAATGCTATATACATAAATGTTAATGCATCAATAACAGCTAAGAATCAGGACACAAATCATCTTTTGATTGTAGCATCTCTTGAAAAACCTGAAGATGTGGATTCACCAGGCTTAAAGTCTACATGACAACAACTGGATGCATAACAGCTATCTCCCTTTCGTGAGGCAGTGGCTGTAGTTCTCAGTCCCCAGCACTCTCTATGGTTGTACTTATATTACCAAACTCACTTGAATTACGACATCACTGACTCAATGGACATGAATCTGAGCAAACTCTGGGAGGTAGTGGAGGACAGAGGAGGTAGGCGTGCTACAGTCCATGGGATCACAAAGAGCTGGACATAACTTAGGGACTGAGCAACAACAGCGATTGGCATTTGAGTTTGTAATCCTTGGTCTATGCGTGTGCCCTACCCATCAGTCTAAGAACTCTTTATGAATAGACATTGTATCTTTTCATCTCTCTCCCAATACCTATCACATTCCTGGAATGCCAGAGAAATCAGACCATGTTTGTAGACATATCTCTACAAGAATGCCATACTTTTAGAACTGTAAAATTATTCTGTAGAATACTGTAATGGTGGATACATGGCATTATACATTTATAAAAACCTACAAGACTGTACCACACAGAGTGAACTCTAATGTAAACTACAGGTTTTAGTTTAAAATAATATATCAACCCTGGTTTGTCCATTGTAACAAATATACCATACCAAGTCAAGATGTTAACATAGGTGACATTGTGAGGGTGGAGTGCATAGGAACTCTATTTTCTGTACAATTTTTCTATTATCTTAACTGTTCTAAAAGTAGCCTCTGCTAGAAAAATAAATACAAATGTTACCTATGAGAGTGACACATCCAGTAAAATAAGTTTCTCCCGCAGGATTCAGGTCAGGCAACAAGAGCAGAAATACCATAGGACACTCACCTGTCCCACCACTTTCAGGGGCAGCAGGGAAAGAAGCCTTCTCTGTCTGGGGTTGTGGGTAAGGAATGACTCGCACACATGGTGGTGGCTGGTCTGCTTTATGCACTTTGATCAGGGATACAGAGGAAGCTAGGATGATCCCAAAATAGCCCCCAAAAGGCCAACAGAAGAACAGCAACTAGACCCTGTTTCCCACTCTCTGGGACCTACTTCCACCCAACTTCACCATGAAATGGAGGATTTGCCAGGTCTGATGTTTTGTCTCGTGTTTTATATTCAGTCTCATGTTTATATTCAGGGGATTTGCCTGCAACCAATCTGTTCAGTCATCCCAAAGTACTAAGTCATTTTTGCAGTAACCCTCTATCCTTTTCTGCATCTGTGTTACTTATCACGACTGAGAGGGGAAGAAGAAGCAAAGACTCTAGACTGTAAGCTCCACAAGAGCAGGGAACACAGTTGTTCATTCACCAGTGTACACATAGTAGATACTTCACTGACAGTTGCTGAGTGAGTGAGTAAAGAATCCTTCAAGAATGCAGCTTCAAATCGCAAAATGGCAGACTGCAGCAATGGGGCCTCTGTTGTGGAGGGTTATCTTACAGGGCATTCTTCAGTGAAACATGCAGATATTTCCAAGACCCATCCACATCCGTGCTTCCCCTGCCCCTCGCCACCCACCTTTCTTCGGGCTGCATGGCTGCATGGCTGCGGGCATGCTCAATGAGCCCCCTGCTGGAAGCCGTGGGCACTGCAAGGTAACCCATTGCTCTTGGCTGTTCTGGCCGTGGGAAGTCAGTTCCAGCTCTGCTAGCAAGAGACCTCTTCACGTACGTTGCGCTGGATGGTGACCTGGACACCCTGAGAGCAGACTTTCCATGGAAAATAAAAGTGTGTTTTGCTTGTTTGATGAACGGTAAAATGTTTTCTTACTTTTTCCTAGACATCGCCTGGTGGTATTACCAGTATCAGAGAGGTAAAAAAAAGTTTAAACTAACTTGACTGCTTTGGTTACATTACTATCAGTGGGAGAGCTTCTTAATCAAGGATGTATTTTGTCATTAGTCTTCTCACACAGACCAAATTTCTGTGCCCACGTCAGCAAACTTCTTTTAAATAGAAACAGTTGAAACCTTCTTTTAGAGACAAGTTATAGGAAAATTTTTGCTTCCCCTAAAGAAACTGATATGTTTTCCTCTCACAGACTATAAGATACATGTAAAAGCTCAGAGCCAATTTGTGGCTCAAGTGTAGTAACTGCTTGGAACAAATGACCTGAATTTCTATGTTCTCTTTTTCCCTGTGGTCTCAACATCCTAATCTAATTAATATTTTCCAAGACAGTTTTTCTTATTACTTTATCTCTTTTTATTTTATTATATGTGTTTCATATAATCAACTTCAAATCCTTTGCAAAACAAAGCAAAACGTGTTTAAATAAACAAATAGTGAAAAAGAGAGAAGGTGGTAGTCTGGGTGTTATGAGATAGGTGAAAGGTAGGTGGGTGGCAGGGTAAGTGGGTAGAGATCAGGAACCAAAACCTCAGATGCCTGCAGGACTAGACAGAGAGAAGAAATGAAGTCACGCAGAGGCAGACAGGGGGCACACTAGAGGTTTTCATGGCTCGAGGGGCCAGCTCCTGCTCAGCTCTGATAAACTGCTGCCAAAATGGTCAGAGAATCTGTTTCCAAGAGAAACTAGAAATCCAAACTTGCGCATGAATGTCTCATCTTTAAATACTGGAAATTCCCAACAAAATACATTTTCTAGGCCAAACAAGACCTGTCTTTGAACTCTGTTCAAGCCAAGGACCAACTCATTTTGCAACCTCAAAGCTAGATGGTTGGTACAAAATCCAATCCAGAAAATATTTTCCAGTCCAAGGAGAAGGAGACGGAAATGGCCATGGTCTTTCATCCTATCGCGGTTGTGAACCTAACAGAGGAGACCCCTTACCAGGGAGGAGACCACAGACTCCTCATAGTGTGAGTGCCTCACTCTTACATGGGCAGAGAGCTTGCCAAAAACAGAACTGCTGCAAGGCTGCTTACAAACCACTGTGCAGCTTGTGCTGGAGGGAAGCGGAAGCCAGGGGAGAGGCACATGGGAGCCAGGTCTGCCTGGACTGGCTGGATTCGAGGTCCAGTTCTTCTCCAACTGACTGTGTGAGCCAGGACTCGGGCAAAGGCAGAGGCGACAGAGGGTGGAGAGCTTCTCCTGCGCTAGAAGTCCTTAACGTGGGCTCCAAGTGTTTGAAGGAGACAGGAGCTCAGCGAATGTGAGTTAGGTGCATTTTCTTTTTCTGAGAGGGCCTATAGCTTTCATCCAAACTCAGAAAAGCCTGTGGCCTCAAAACATTAAAGCCCACGTAATCAGAATCATCTTCTCCAAACTTGCCTTCAGTCTGAGAACTACCTGTATAACATCTACAGTCATTAGATGTTATTCTGGTACTCTATCTTGCTTTAACTACCCCCAGCATTGGATTGTTCATCACTTTTTAAGGTTCTTATAGTTAGAAAAACTCTTGATCTTTTAGGACACCCATCCTCCTAATATTCTGATGGAGAAGGTAATATTCCCCATTCCCCACCACACACCGGTTTGTAATGGGACAATGGGCATGAAAACATTTTACAGGATAAAGGCAATTTACAAACAAAAGATATTCTGATTTATTCTTGCTTTGTGGTTACCCCCATTGTATTCACTCTTTGGGTTAATTTTTATCTTTTTCATTCAAATTCAGCCTGACTTTGTAACTGGCTCATCATTATTTTTAATAACAAAAATAGTAATAACAAGTAGCACTTGGCCTCAGAAACTTTTAACAAACCTCAGAAGAAACTGTCAAGGAGGCTCTCATCTATTAATTCTGTTTCCTTTTCCTCCATCCAGGATGCTGGACCATCCTCCTTCCTTTAGTGGGACCACTTGGACAGCACTCAGAGGCTCCCCAGGGGAAAACAGGGATGTGAAAACCTCCAGAGTTCCTTCCAAGGTTGCTTTGGAATATAGCTACAGTGGCCAGAACCGTGACCCTTACAAAGAGAAAGAAGGGGCAGCTGGTGTGAAGGAAAGAATGCTTAGATTATGGGCACCCCCATAAGATTGCTAAGTCGCTTCAGTCGTGCCCAACTCTGTGCGACCCCATAGACGGCAGCCCACCGGGTCCCCCGTCCCTGGGATTCTCCAGGCAAGAACACTGGAGTGGGTTGCCATTTCCTTCTCCAAGATTCCCATAAGATTGCTCTAGGTTTAAACAAATTAGTGTTGTCTGTTCCCAAATCATGACCATGAGGGTCATAATCAGCACATTTTTATAAAGGAATAGATTAAAATTGAGAACAGAGGACAGTTCCCTTTAGTGAGAAAAAGTATTATTTCATGAAACCATTGCTTCAAAACATTTTACAAAACTTTTCCTTTATGTATATGGATTGTGATGTAAATTGTAACTCTTACAATGACAAAAAAATTAAGAACCACTGGTCTAAGCCCCTAACACTCACCATGCCAGTGATTTCCCAGCACTAGCATCTTGAATCCCAAATATGTAAATTTTCTTCAGTAACTGATGTGATCACAGTCTGACAATTAGAGGGTGATGAAAAAGCCAAACAAAAGCTTGGCAGTCAACATCCAAATATTCAGATATTATAGAATCTCTTTGATATGGGAAATTAACCCTGCTGGCCAGCCAGCAAACAAACCAGTTCTGTCTTAATGAAGTGAGTTTAATATTTGATATATCTATAATTACTTAGTGCATTTTTAATGAGAGAGATGGTAAGCAAGTGCAGTTTCTGAGTCAGAGTCTCTCAAACTTCTGCAAAGGAATTTCCCTGAGCTTGTGAAGAATCTGATCATAGTCAATACTGAAAAGAGAAATCTTTTAAGCTTCTGGATAAGACAGGCTTGAAAAGGTATACTAGATGCCTTCAAAAATACATTAGTTCTTCCAAAAATACTTTCATGTCTTCCTTGTTTACTTTTTAATGTAACTTTCACCTCCTTTCACTGTTAAATTTGTGCATTTTAAAAATAAAGTTGCTACTAAATCTAATGTTAGAAGATTTAAACCAACAACTTGTTTTCTATTTTTAAATGAGTTAAAAATTCTGAATTATACTTATGTGGGATTATTTGTTTGTTTGAGATTGCGACAGTGTTTCATAATTGCTACTTGTTAGCGGAAACATAACAATAATTAAAAGCTCTATTTAAATTATAAGGAAATCGGCCACTGGCAGCTATTTTGTGTAAACAAAGTGTCATTTATATTGAGTAATATGCTCTGATCCCTGTAGGATAAGATGACATGTGTTCCCTGGCACATAAAAAAGATAACAATTGGAAATTGTCACCAAGTTCTTCTGCCTCTCCCTTGGAACTCTACCCCAATGTCCATTACCTCAGAGAAGAGGTACAAGATATAAACTGACTTTGATGGATTCCTTTCTCATTGGGGTCATTGTCTCAAAAGGAAAAGTGACAATTGCAGAAAGAATCTGATGCAAAGAGACCGACGCTAGCTAGGGAAATGCAGAGGGTATGATGTACCCACCCCATCCTCTCAGATGGAAACGCAGCCTATCCTCACTCTCCATCATCATGGGATATGATGGTGTGTGTACGTTTCCAGAAGCTTGCCCATCCCATCACTACTCTTGCCAGTTCAGATTTACAGTTATTCAATACATGGATTTGGTGATGCCTGCCTGACAACAACGGTCCAGGAAGGTTAGATGGCAATTGATTCTTGATTGAAGTAAATTTGTAGGAAGCATTCTGGTAGGTCCCAAAGGAAAACTCTTCTATGGTGGTAAAGTGAAGTGAAGTGAAAGTTGCTCAGTTGTGTCCAACTCTTTGCGACTCTACGGACTATGGAATTCTCTGGGCCAGAATACTGGAGTGGGTAGCCTTCCCTTCTCCAGGGGATCTTCCCAATCCAGGGATTGAACCCAGGTCTCCCACATTGCAGGTGGATTCTTTACCAGCTGAGCCACTAGGGAAGCCCAGTGATGATGGAAAAACGTTCAAAGTTCCGCTTATTTGGATTTTGTGATGCTTCAATAGGAGATGGACAGAGCAATAGGATGCTTTAAATGACTAAAGCTCCCTAAATAACAGTGCAAAACTATTGCACCATAGTACATGTAAACAGTTGTTTGTAGAGTACTTAAAACAGCTGTTTGTAGAGCCCTTCAAATGCTCCAAAGTTTTCATTTATGTGAAGTAGCTCCCATTTAAGTTACTTTCTTATTATTTAAGGACGTCTGTTAGATATTACAATACTGGGAAATGGTTTCATATTTTTAATTAATATTTAACATGCTATAATTTGTACTTTTTGCCAAATCAAGCTAGCCTACTTCTAGTTTCCCAGATGGTGAGAGTTTACTCTATGGTTTTTTAGTAGGTTTGTCTCCCTTTGCTCTTTGGAGGGTGTTAATCCATCTGCTCACTTACCTGTGTCTCTAGAATATTCAAATGAGCAGTGGAATATTCAGTGGGCAGCAAATTGAATATACAAAACAGATATTTTGAAAGACAAGGAAATGTTTTTGTATGGACTTATTTTTAGCACTTGGAACACATGTATCTCCTAGGCTGAGAGTCCCTCCATAGGTGGTGTCCAGCACACCTGGAGTGATGGACTGATGGCGAGATAGAAAGTGACTGAAGAGAGAGGTGGGGCTCAAGACAAGAAGGTCATCTGCAGTGTGGCCCCCCAGCCCACGACCCTATGTCCTGGTTACCACGCCCCTCTTCTGACAACCCAGGCTACAGTCTGACGAGTGACCACCAAGGTGAGCCCCCCCCAATGCCATCTCTTCTGGTTCCAGATAAGATTGAAGATGAGCTGGAGATGACCATGGTTTGCCATCGGCCTGAGGGGCTGGAGCAGCTGGAGGCACAGACTAACTTCACCAAGAGGGAGCTGCAAGTCCTTTATCGAGGTTTCAAAAATGTAAGACCCGCACGGCCTCTGAAGGCCCAGGCAGGATTTCCCACCGGGACTTCGCTCTCTCAAATGCCAAAGGGACCCCTCCAGGAGATTTTTGCATATATGTAAGGAAGGCCATTCTATAAAGGAGTCAGCAGAGCACAGTCGCTCACCAGCTAGAGAGAAAGGTGCCAAGCAAGAAAGAGGCAGTCTCGGTGGATAGGAAGTCGGCCGGTGGCCCAGACCTGGCAAGGTGGCACGGCTTCGGCCTAGATACTCGCCTCAGGAAGCCCATCACACCATCAGTGTCATTATCCCGGAAATGTGGGGATTTAGGTCTGCTGCTGACCCAGCTCACAGATGGAAGTAGCAGCCTGAAAGCCAACATGTTAATTTATCTCATGATTTCATATATTTAACTTCCCGAGAGCCTGGCTGGGAAGGTACTTGTAGCCTTATTTTACATTCTCATGGTAAGGACATTGAGAATCAGGGCTGACTCACTCAAAGTCACAAAGCATAGAAGGGGCTGAGCCAGGATCCAAAGCCAGGTCTTTCTATTAAAAATCCCACAGCCCAGACTCCCACCTCACAGTGCCCATTCTCTGATAACATCTCACCATTTTGCAAAGCAGCTTCAGTCCTAGTCCTAAAATAGAGCTTCCAGCCACTCTCCTTGGAGTCTCGGAAGTGCATGGGTGGTTACCCGGTCCCGTCCACCCGGGCTCATGAGGACCCCTGAAGCTCTCAGCCTGCCCCGCTGACTCCGTCTCCCTCACACAGGAGTGCCCCAGCGGTGTGGTCAACGAGGAGACATTCAAGCAGATCTACGCTCAGTTTTTCCCTCATGGAGGTGAGTCTGGTCTTGAAAGAGACCCCTTGTGGCTCCCTTCCGGCTCCCTCCCTGCTCCCTCCGGCTCCCTCCCTGCTCCCTCGGCTCCCTCCCTGCTCCCTCCAGCAGCTTCCTTCCTCCAGGGCCATGGGGCCTTGTTGTCTGTCTCCTCCTCAGGGCTGGGGAGAGCTCAGAGCAGCGTTCCTCTCTTACTGCAAGATGTGGAATCCACTAAAGCTTTAGCAGAAAAGAGCTCTGAAATGGAGCTTCTCCCAGAGATGGTAGGGGTAAAGCAGTGTCATAAAGTGCCTAGAAAGCTGGTGTGGTTATGGGAGAATGGGCCCTCTGAGTCTCAGAGAGGCTAAGCAGCTCACTACAGGTCTCACAGCTAGAGAGCGGCAGACCAGGATTGGGCCCCAGAGCGTGTGTCCAAAGCTCTGCTGTGTTAGGCCCACCTGCCGCTGCGCCACGCTCCGTCTTTCCTTAAAACGGCTGAGGCAAGGTGGAATTTTGAAAAAAGGACTTTAGTAAATACCAGAAGCTATAAAAATAAAGGAATCCAAAAAAGCTGCAGGGTGGATAAAATCGTGCTTATAAATAAGGTTAGCCTGTGTGCCAGGCTCACAGCGGCTCTGCCACCCTGCCTGACTCCTGCGGGCACCTGCTCTGGCCCCGGGGTCTGGGGCATCAGAGGCTTCCCATGGCTTCCGTGTGTCACATGTCAACTTACTTCCTGCCCAGGAGCCATCTCCTGTAGGATCCATTCCTTGGGTGTCGATGAAACAGAGATCCAAGTGTCCCAGACACCCTGGGGGCTCTATTTCTCCTACGCCTCCCTCAGCAGCAGACAGGCGCCTTCTCAGGTGTGAGTTCCAGTACAGGGCTCCTCCCCCAGCTGGGGACAGTTTCGGCCCATGCAGGCCCCAGACCCACCATTTGTTGAGTCCTGTTGAGCCACTCTTTATTGAGTTTTGACTATGTGGCAAACAACAATGGTTCTAATGATATGACTACGTGAAAAGTTGAACAGTGTGCAGAGATGGGAAGGAGACGCTCAGAGAGGTCACGTTGCATTCCTGCAGTCACACAGCTAGGTGGTGACAGAACTGCTCTGAGTCCAGGCCATCTGACCCTTCGTGGGTGCGCACGCCATCCAGAAGAACATCTTCCACACACAGGACCAAGCCATTCATCCAACAAGAACTGTACACAGAGACAGGAGCGTCTCTCCAGGGATGGCTAGACTTAGGGGCAAACCTGTCTTCGCTTTTGCTAGAACTTCCCCCCTAAGCCCCAGGAAAACCAGGCAGGCCTCAGTTCACAGCAGTGGCTTCTCCCACTCAGCAATCTTTTCCTTTCTACCACCCCAGCATCACCCTCTCCTCTTCCTTATTGCTTTCAAGTGGTCGCCCTCCCCTGTGCAGGGTCCCTGTTCCCATCACCTGCCTCTCCTCTGTGCCTTGCAGATGCCAGCATGTACGCCCATTACCTCTTCCATGCTTCGACACCACGCAGACAGGCTCCGTGAAGTTTGAGGTATGTTTGTCTCTCAGAGGCCCCAGGGCCCCATCAACTCTTCCTTTAATGACGGGCATGTTGGGAGGGGCGGATCAGTTGATGCTTCAGTTCTTTACCATTTAAGAAGGATTTCCTGAAGACGGAAGAAACAACTGTCCTCCAAGAACTCAGGGCCTCGGGGACTAACAGTCTCATGGCTCACGTGTGCACTGAGCTGACCTCGCTGCGGGCTCTGCACTTAGCGCTCCGCACGTATTAACTCCTTTAACCCTTACAATAACCCTAACAAGGTAGGGTTCTACTCTACATTCCCAGTCTACAGAAGAGGAAAGATAATGACAGACAGAGTGGCTTTCCCAAGGTCAGACAGTAAGAGGTAAAGGAGGGCTTTGAACTCAGGTGGTATGTTTCCAGAGTCCACACTCTGAGCTGCCAGATGATGCCACCACTTGTACGGTAATTGCAGCCAGGGGGTAAGGCGACCGCCGAAGTCCGCACACACTGACTTCCCTTCTTCCTCCAGAAGCTCCTTCCCCAGTATGGGGCAAGGTAGGCAGTGGAAGGTGGGTGGCGTACTTTGCTGAGCTTGGCAACATCCTTCAGAAGACAGAGGACCTGGGTGATACCACTCTGTAAAGACAGTCATGGAGTCTGACCCACAGACAGAGGGCCGCCCCACCCCGTGGCTTGCTGCCTAATGTCTCGTGCCTCTTCCACTTCTCAGGACTTTGTAACCGCTCTGTCAATTTTACTGAGAGGAACCGTCCATGAGAAACTAAGATGGACTTTTAATTTGTATGACATCAATAAAGATGGATACATAAACAAAGAGGTAAGTGAGCTGAGGCTAGGAGCACGAGAGAGCTAACTAGAGAGAAAATAGCCCCAGTCGTGCAGATGAAATGGGCTGAACCAGGGGGGATCTGCTTTGGGGCAGAGTTGGTTCCTGACAAAATGAAAGTCACCTTTGACCTACCCCATTGTCCTACCCTGTCCCATTCATGACACTCAGGTTTAAGCAGATTCATTCATTCAATCTCAGTTATTCAATGTACATCCCAAAGGGGATATAAATGATTTATTTTAGTGTAGAATAACTCTTCCCAGTGTGATTTGCATTTTAACAGGTCAACGGCCACAAGTTAAAAGTAAAAACTGGAATAGTAACATTGCAGGCATCGCCAAGAAGAGGAAAAAGGAGATCTTTCAGAAAAGGAGATTGCAACTGAATCATATTCAGTCAGCTCAGTTCAGTCGCTCAGTCGTGTCCTGCTCTTTGCGACCCCATGGACTGTAGCACACCAGGCTTCCCTGTCCATCACCAACTCCTGGAGCTTACTCAAACTCATGTCCATTCAACCATCTCATCCTCTATCGTGATGCCATCCAACCATCTCATCCTGTTGTCCCCTTCTCCTATTAGCCACAACCTATTTTAACAACAAAGAAAACCTCAGCAGGGCATCAGGTGCAGCCACCTCTAAATAACTCCTCACAGATAATTTCTGAAGCTTCACTGCTGAACACCTTTAGAGCCTCAGAGTAGGTGTGGTACCAAGATAGTGAGACACCCACAGGCCTATCTCAAAACTCACTGGTATCTACTGTATCCTGGAATGTCAGTCAAAGCTTGGACTTAGCATCTCATAGCATCCCACTTCCTGAGTTCCTATGTGCCAGGTACAGTGTCCAGAGTTACGAATATCATCTCTAATCCTCACCTCAACCCTCCAATGTCCATTCCTCATTCATTCAGTCATGGATTTGCTCAACATATATTTGAGGGCTTGTTAGGTGTTCTAGGTACTGAAAATAAAGTGGTGAACAATCCCCAGAATGTGAAAAATTCTAATGTCCACTAACAGCAGATATGGTAAGAACTCCAGTATATAACGGAATAACAAGTGGCCATGTAAAATCATGCAAAAGCAGTTAGATATAATTTTAAATTAGCATTATACATTCCATTTAAACATTATTTTTTACAGTGGGATCTATATTATTTCAATGTTGTAAATAATTAAATCTTCTATATATACTCAAATATATGATACTCTATGGAGAAGGAAATGGCAACCTACTCCACTATGCTTGCCTGGGAAATCCCATGAACAGAGGAGCCTGATGGGCTATAGTACATGTGGTCACAAACGTGTCGGACATGACTTAGCAAAGAAACAACAACAAAAGATAGTCTAAAATATTCAAATACTACTTTACAAAATGTATATTTTAAAAAGGACCCTAAATTGAGACTTATAACAAGATCTTCAACTTTGGTTCAATCATTATTCCATCTCTGAATAATCTTACTAACTCCTGCTCTCCTTCTGTAATTTACAAACTAGACAAAATTGTTCCCATTAAATATCCATCAGACCTTTCTGGAGGCAAGATTAATAAAATTCTCCCTAAAAGAAAATAAAGTGTGGATAAGCAGCTTCCTAGAAAAGATAGCTGGACCTTCCCCTGGCAGTCATTTGAAAACAGTTTCATCAAAATTGTAGCAAAGAAAATCCTGAGAGAGCAATCAAAATTTATCTTTAAGTCCTTTCTCTTATAAAAGTTATTTAGGAAAGAAACCTATAGCCATATGGATGCTAAGTGAGTGAGTGAGTGAAGTTGCTCAGTCATGTCCGACTCTTTGCGACCCGTGGACTGTAGCCCACCAGGCTCCTCCGTCCATGGGATTCTCCAGGCAAGAATACTGGAGTGGGTTGCCATTTCCTTCTCCAGGGAATCTTCCCAACCCAGGGATCGAACCCAGGTCTCCCACATTGCAGGCAGACGCTTTAACCTCTGCACCACCAGGGAAGCCCATATGGATGCTAAGGAATCATTTAACCACATCTTTTTGAATAAGGGATTCCACATCTTTCGTGGACAGGTGTATATCCCCTAGTTCTGTCCGTTGTTAGTAGGACCTGAGAGCAGTGACACCCCCGCAGCAATGAGTACTGGCACCTAGACCCTGGTTTCTAAATACCATTCTCCAAGAAAAGCAACCAGTCTCTTTGGACTTGGTTGATTCCAGGCCTGGGAAAGAAAAATACAAGATGATCTTAGAGCATCTTACAGTGTCAAAAAAAAAAAAGGGGGGGGGAGTGCTAGTAAAGAAAAAAGGGTGGTGAAGAGCATATCTGAAGGTCATAGAAGCCAGCTTGAAGGAATTCACAATAGCCAAAGCTATTAATATTATAATATGAACAACAAAATACAAGTTTATAGTTTTGGATTATAATCTGCAAAATAAATACCCATGTTGTTCAGTCACTTAGTCGTGTCCGACTCTTTGCAACCCCATTGACTGCAGACTGCCAGGCTCTTCTGTCCACGGGATTCTCCAGACAAGAGTACTGCAGTGGGTTGTCATGCCCTCTTCCAGGGGATCTTTGTGACCCAGACATAGAGCCCGTGTCTCTTACATCTCCTGCAGTGACAGAGGGTTCTTTACCACTAGTGCCACCTGGAAATTCCGGGTCTCTGTAGACACTCCATCAAATATCCTGAAGACAAGGCTGCTTTCCTACATCCCTTTTCCTCATTCTGAGTAGGGATCGAGGAAGCCCATGGGACACCACGCCTGGCCAGGGTAACCAGGAAAACACCATGGGGCCACTTAACGGATACAGGGCTCCCAGCCCCTGCAGACATGGTGCCAGGCGCAGAGAATTTAGCAATGAAGGATCAAGCGTGTGTCCTCAGAGCTCACAGTTTTGGGGAAACAGATCCACAGAGCAATAAGAACCACTTACTTACTTTAATGAGTATGTACTGATCACTGTTCCATGTTACTGAAAGGTTGGAAAGAAAATATGAAAGGATTTGTAACATCTATCTGGCCCTATGGTAATTTTTGTCTTTGTAGAAAGGGATTTTTCGGTTACAAAGATAGAAAACCATCAACATCAATGGGCTTAAGTTGAGACCTTTCTTGTAAAATATAAGTAATTTCTCCAAAAAGTATTTTAAGAAATAAATAATTCTTGTTAAAGTGAAAAACGTTACAGGTGGTTTACTGTAGCACATTTTAATCCCCAGGAAAAGCAGAAAGTCATTGGTCTCCCCTAGCTACACCCGTCTCTTCCTCTCTTTCGTCTCCCTCCTGCAGCACTGTCCTAGGTCAAGACAGCCACGCTGTCCTCTGCAGGAACGGCTGGCAGTGGGGAGACCCCAGAGGACTAAGTAGGGTACCCTATTTAGTGAACAGGGTAGCCATTCTCAGACGCTACCTCTCCAGGCTTTCTCTCCATCCCTGTTACTGCCTGCGTCTACTTCAACCACTTTTCTCAGAAAACACATGCGTGTGTGGGTACGTGTGTATGTGTGTAGGCTCACGAGGAATTCCTCATGGGAGAATCTGTGTTCTCCTCCGTCTGCCACCGCCCTTCTCCCCTCTCTATTCCTCTACCCTTGTCACTTCTCTGCTCGCGCTCCCGTCCTCCCAGCATCTCTCTCATCTCCTCTACTCCATCTGCTCCAGCCTACGCTTTACAGAAGTTCGTCTCTATATTTATTTTCAGTGTCTGCTCTCCCCTGATCTCAACTAAAACCTGGAAATGATTTGCCCATGGTACCAACTCTGACACAAACTCCAGCTTTTCACTCTGACTTCTCAAGAGATAATGACATAGTGAGTCAGCTCCATTGTCAGATGTCCACATTTGTTCCAATCAACTGGTTCAAACAAAGCCACACAGGCCAACCATGCAAAGGAATTATAGAGCAGAGAGAAGGTGTTCCAAAAATGCGGTGTGGGTCTCTCAGTACATGAACAAATCCACTCAGATCCCACTTATAACTCATCACTTGGGAAAGCTCAGGAAGAGGTGAGCCAACCAAGAACTTCTGACAACAAAGAGAATTGTCCTGGGAAGAGGCTCCCAGGATGTATACCCTTCAGCTTCCTTTCTAACCCCCTCTCCCTAGCTGAGGTTCCTTTTAATCACTTTCATTCTCAAGGGAGACAGAGAGCCCCAGGCCCCAGACTGTCACCGAGAAGAGCTTAACTTCCTGGTTCCCACACTGTGCTTCCATGTCCCCTCTCCAGGAGATGATGGACATTGTCAAAGCCATCTATGACATGATGGGCAATACACATATCCTGTGCTTAAAGAAGACACTCCAAGGCAGCACGTGGACATCTTCTTCCAGGTAAGAGCACACACCCTGTGTGTAAGCTTTAAGCTCACCTTAGACCAATCAGCCCGCAAGTATCTGAGCAGTGTTTTGTATCCAAGCCTCCACTACACGTGGTAATAAACAGAATTACAAGATGTACCATCCCAGGAATAGATTATTTTATTAAATAGATAAGTATACACTACAGAAGAGAACAAGGATGAATATTACTAAGTATAAGCGGTAGCATGTGGCCTCTAAATTTCATAAAAATGGCTGGGAGATCAGAGTTAACAGCACATGTGCATACATCAGAGATATTGTTATGTGTATTCCTTGTGCTAAGTTGCTTCAGTTGAGCCCTACTCTGTGCTAACCTATGGATTGTAACTTGCCAGGCTCTGCTGTCCATGGGATTCTCCAGGAAAGAATAGCAGTGTGGGTTGCCATGCCCTCTTTCAGGGGATCTTCCCAACCCAGGGTTCGAACCTGCGTCTATTATGTCTCCTGCATTGGCAGGAGGGTTCTTTACTACTAGCGCCATCTGGGAAGCCCTCAGAGTAAATACGGAAGATGTCATTAAGCACATTTGTGTCGTTGGTGTTAAGCATTTGTGCTTAAGGAACAAGGGGAAATCAGATGGAAATTAAAATAAGTTGGAAACTAGAGTGAGATCTTTAAATTGAAGAGTTTAGCCTTGCTCTGGTTAAAAAAAAAAAAAAAGTAGGTGGATGCTGTTAATCTGTGACTTAGAAGAGTGGAAAGATCTTAGTGGTATGCTAGTAAAAAGAAAAAAATTCGCCTAGCAGGAGAGTATCAGCGAACATGAGAGCTCATGCTAGTCTAACCTCTCACTTTGCAGATGGGAAAAGCAGAGGCTCAGGGAGACTCCAGGCCACACAGTAGGTGCCATGGACAGAAGCGGAACTGCGCATGTCCAGTGTGCCCACTGCCGAGTGGACGGGCTGGGAGTGAGGCTGGGCAGGACATGCTGGGCCAGCAGAAGAACCGGGTGGGAGAAGACGAGCATCCAGAGCCAACGTTTTCATGTGAAAGATGCTCATGGGGGTCAAAGTGCTGTAACCAAGGCCTGGAGTCGTCTGACCAATGAAAGCCCATCCTAATTGTCAGGGGAGTGTTGGTGAGCAAAAAGCAAGTTTGGGAATGTGGATCACCAGTTTCTTTAAACTGCTTCCTGTGTCTTTCAGAAAATGGACAAAAATAAAGATGGCATCGTGACTTTAGACGAATTTCTTGAATCCTGTCAGGAGGTAAGGAGAGATCTCAGGGCGCAAAACCTCTAAATCTGGGAAAGGAAATCTGGGGCTCAGAGACCTGAAGAAGGGAGAACACGGGAAACCTGCAGTCCTCCGACGCAGAGCCACCGCAGCCTCAGCAATACAGCTCAGGATTTCAGCAACCTCCACTCCCTAGACTGGCCTGCGGCTTTGGCCACGCACGGGTTGAGCCACACAGACTAAGCAGGGGAGCAGGGGCTGTGAGAGCCCAGAGCGGGTCTCTGTGGGGCTGCAGGCTTCCGAGTGGGCAGCACTGTCATTTCTCAATCCTCCCCTGCCTGACGGCCCGCTCCCTAGACCAGGGGTCCTCAGCCTCCAGGATCTAATGCCTGATGATCTGAAGCGAAGCTGATGCAATAATAACAGAAACAAAGTGAAAGTCGCTTTGCGACCCCATGAACTGTAGTCCATGGAATTCTCCAGGCCACGATACTAGGATGGGTGGCCGTACCCTCCTCCAGGGGATCTTCCCAACCCAAGGATCAAACCCAGGTCTCCTGCATTGCAGGTGGATTCTTTACCAGCTGAACCACAAGGGAAGCCCAAGAACACTGGACTGGGTAGCCTATCCGTTCTCCAGTGGATCTCCCTGACCCAGAAATTGAACCGGGGTCCCCTGCATTGTAGGTGGATTCTTTACCAGCTGAGCCACCAGCAAAACCCAATAGAAATAAAGTTCACAATAAATGTTAATGCACTTGAATCATCCCCAAACTACCGACCCTCCCCGCCTCCCACCATCTGTGGAAAAATTGTCTTCCACAAAACCAGTCCCTGGTGCCAAAAAGATTGGGAACCACTGCCCTAGATTATAAGGGAGTTGCTGGAAAAAGTCTAAAGCTGTGATTCTTAAGCTGCAGTGTGCATAAGAATTGCCTCAGGTGATTGTGAAAATGCACATTTCCAGGTCTCCAGAGACTCTAGATCTTGGGTGTGGATCTAGAAAGCTTCATTTTAGCACAATTGCCCTGGCCAATGCTTTTAAAACTTTAATGTGCAAACCAGCCTCCTTGAAGTTCTTATTAAAATGCAGATCCTAATTCAGTGGGTCTTCGCTGATGCTTGTGTTCTAAAGGATACACTGGCCCCAGAGTCAGCCAGAGACTGAACTGGAAATAGTCACTTTCCTCTAATTTAGAAAAATGCATCTATACCCCTACTTTGTTTCAGAAAGTTATACAGTTACTCTGATTTCCTCTTAGTAAGAACTGCAAGTGCAAGAAAGTGGGAGAGGGGAGAAGTTATTTATATGTAGTGAGCACCAGCCAAGTTTTAGGTACATTACATAAACTGCACATAGTCAATATATTTAAAAGCTAGACTAGACTGAGAATTGATCATTCTTAACTGACTTTGACCAATGCCTTGGAGAAGCCCTGCTAAACTTGCTACTAACCTGTTAGCTGATGAATATTTGAGTAGGCTCAGCTCAGTTCAGTCGCTCAGTCATGTCTGATCTTTGTGACCCCATGAATCACAGCACGCCAGGCCTCCCTGTCCATCACCAACTCCTGGAGTTCACTCAGACTAGGTCCCTCGAGTCATTGATGTCATCCAGCCATCTCATCCTCTGTCGTCCCCTTCTCCTCCTGCTCCCAGTCCCTCCCAGGATCAAAGTCTTTTCCAATAAGTCAACCCTTCACATGAGGTGGCCAAAGTGCTGGAGTTTCAGCTTTAGCATCAGTCTTTCCAAAGAAATCCCAGGGCTGATCTCCTTCAGAATGGACTGGTTGGATCTCCTTGCAGTCCAAGAGACTCTCAAGAGTCTTCTCCAACACCACAGTTCAAAAGCATCAGTTCTTCGGTGCTCAGCCTTCTTCACAGTCCAACTCTCACATCCATACATGACTACTGGAAAAACCATAGCCTTGACTAGACGGACCTTAGTCGGCAAAGTAACGTCTCTGCTTTTGAATATACTGTCTAGGTTGGTCATAACTTTTCTTCCAAGGAGTAAGCGTCTTTTAATTTCATGGCTGCAGTCACCATCTGCAGTGATTTTGGAGCCCAAAAGTCTGACACTGTTTCCACTGTTTCCCCGTCTATTTCCCATGAAGTGATGAGACCAGATGCCATGATCTTTCTTTTCTGAATGTTGAGCTTTAAGCCAACTTTTTCACTCTCCTCTTTCACTTTCATCAAGAGGCTTTTTAGTTCCTCTTCACTTTCTGCCATAAGGGTGGTGTCATCTGCATATCTGAGGTTATTGATATTTCTCCTGGCAATCTTGATTCCAGCTTGTGTTTCTTCCAGTCCAGCATTTCTCATGATGTACTCTGCATATAAGTTAAATAAGCAGGGTGACAATATACAGCCTTGACGTACTCCTTTTCCTATTTGGAACCAGTCTGTTGTTCCATGTCCAGTTCTAACTGTTGCTTCCTGACCTGCATACAGGTTTCTCAAGAGGCAGGTCAGGTGGTCTGGTATTCCCATCTCTTTCAGAATTTTCCACAGTTTATTGTGATCCACACAGTCAAAGGCTTTGGCATAGTCAATAAAGCAGAAATAGATGTTTTTCTGGAACTCTCTTGCTTTTTCGATGATTCAGTAGATGTTGGCAATTTGATCTCTGGTTTCTCTGCCTTTTCTAAATCCAACTTGAACATCTGGAAGTTCACGGTTCACGTATTGCTGAAGTCTGGCTTGGAGAATTTTGAGCATTACTTTACTAGCATGTGAGATGAGTGCAATTGTGACTAGGAGCTTTTAGAAAATACGAACCCTGATCTCATCCCTGAAGATTCCAATTTCATGGTTGGTGGTGGACCCTGGGCACCACCCACAGTCCCCAACTAATATAGGATGGCAGCGAGAACCAGGGTGGGGTGGGGAAGCCGTCATGGACACAGTGGGTTGGGTAGATTTCAGATGGTGCCAGAAACGGAAAGCCTCAAATCGGCAGTGGTGGTTCCAACAAGACAGAAAGTTTAGACTCAAGTTCTGTCAGGGCTCAAGTGAAATTCTCGAGCCCTGCCAAGGAGGGTGGAGTCTTCCGGGACCCCGACTCCAGTGAACTCAGCACTCGACTCTCAGCAGTGTGACCCTCCTTCATGTGGCCCCAGGCAGCGGCTGCGAGCTGGGCTGCAGACTGGGGAAGAGACCCAGAGGCGGGAAGGGCACTTTCCTGGAAGGCTTCCAGCTCGGTCTGTCCAGAACCCCGTCACGGAGCCATGTCCCATAGCAAGCGAGGCGGGGGCCTCGTCTCCACTCTGGTTGGCATTGTCACAGCAGAATGTGTATTATTACTAGGGGCAGTTATGGTCTTGTTCACAGAGATGTCCTTCCCGGCAGTCACAATCCAGTACCCAAGGTCCAGAGCAGAATGTGGGTTGGCCCATCTGTCCGTTCAGTGAAAGGTCCATTCAGAACATGGGTTGGCCCATTCATTTAGTGACACACGGAGCTCTCGAGGGGCACCAAGAAAGAAAACCTAGACCTTCCCTCGCTCCCCCCGCCTCCCCCCTTCTCCCATGCCCTGACCTTCCTTCTCTGCAGGCCAGCTGTGCTTGCACGTGAAGTCCTCCTCACCGGACCCCGAGCTCTGCTGAAGAGCCCCTCCTCCCCTGACCCTCCCACTCAGCAGCCCCGGGCATCGGGTCCTCGGCCTCCTGACAGGGCCTCCTTGCGCTCAAGAATTGATTCCCTGAGGAGCCCCATGGAGCTGGCTCCTGGGATGTGGCCTTGGCTGGCACCCTCAGAGCATCTGGGCCTGTCTAGACCA
>SJXQ01009688.1:491746-508152 GCA_006408695.1 Aepyceros melampus | reverse complement strand
ACCAGCTCAGCCCCGAGGCTGGGGCCTCTGCCCCCAACCCCAGCCACCTAGTCAGCTCAGCTCAGTTCAGTTCAGTCGCTCAGGCGTGTCCGACTCTTTGCGACCCCATGGACTGCAGCACGCCAGGCTTCCCTGTCCATCACCAACTCCCGGTGTTTACCCAGACTCATGTCCACCAGCTGAGCCACCAGGGAAGCCCTGGAGGTTCCTTAAGAAACTGAAAATAGGGGCGTCCCTGGCAGTTCAGAGGTTAAGAATCCACCTTTCAAGGCAGGGGCTGTAGTTTCGACCCCTGGTCGGGAAGATCCCCCGTGCTTGGGGGCAGCTGAGTTTGAGTGCTACAACCAGAGAGACTGTGTGGGCAACGAAAGATCTCGCATCATGCCACTAAGACCGAGTGCAGCCAAATAAACAAACACTTAAAAAGAGAGAACTGAAAGCAGAGCTTCCACACGAGCCAGCAATGCCCCCACTGGGCGTGCGCCCGGAGAAACACAGTTCCAAAGACGCGCGCACGCCAGGGCCCGCTGCAGCGCTGCTGACCGCAGCTGGGGCGTGGCAGACTCACAAGGCGGCGGAGTAGAAGCAAGTGTGCTCACCTTCTCCTGCGAGAACTCCAGAATCACATCTCGCTGCTGAACAGCCGGCGACAGGAGAATGTTGGATCCCACCCAAAGAAGATACCCCACATCCGAGGGCAAAGGAGAAGCCCCAGCATGACGGCAGGAGGGGCGAAATTGCATTTAGGATCAAACCCCATACCCACCAGAGATACTCGGAGGGCTCAAACAAAACCCTGGGCACACTAGGAGACCCCACAAAGACTGAGCCAGACCTGACTCTGAGTGTTTGAGTGTCTCCTGCGGAGGTACGGGTCAGCAGGGGACTGCTGCAGAGGCAGAGGCTCTGGGTGCAGCAGACCTGGGTATGGAGGAGAGAGGTCACCACTAACCCCCCCATAGAGCTGCCAAAACTTCCACAGGACTGGGCAAACAGACTCTGGGAGGGCTCAAACAGAGCCTGTGCGCCAGGACCCGGGAGAAAGGAGCAGAGACGCCACAAGAGACTGACCCAGACTTGCCTGGGAGCGTCCAGGGGTCTCTAGTGGAGGCAGGGCTGGCGGTGGCCTGCTGCAGGGTTGGGGCACTGACTGAGTGTGGCAGTCGTGCACGGGACCTTCTGAAGGGGGTGCCATTGTCTTCATCACCTCCACCATAGTCTGGTCTCAGATCAAACAACAGGGAGGAAGCCCAGCCCCTCCCATAGGCAGAAAATTGGATTAAAGATTTACTGAGCGTGGCCCCGCCCATCAGAACAAGACCCAGTTTTCCCCACAGTCAGTCTCTCCCATCAGGAAGCTTCCATAAGCCTCTTATCGTTATCCCTCAGAAGGAAGACAGAATGAAAACCACCATCACAGAAAACTAATCAAGCTGATCACATGGACCACAGCCTTATCTAACTCAATGAAACTAAGCCATGCCGTGTGGGGCCACCCAAGACGGGCGGGTCACGGTGGAGAGGTCTGACAAAACGTGGTCCACTGGAGAAGGGACTGGCAAACCACTTCAGTATTCTTGCCTTGAGAACCCCATGAACAGTATGAAAAGGCAAAAATATAGGACACTGAAAGATGAATTCCCCAGGTCAGTAGGTGCCCAAAATGCTACTGGAGATCAGTGGAGAAATAACTCCAGAAAGAATGAAGAGATGGAACCAAAGCAAAATCACTGCCCAGTTGTGGATGTGACTGGTGATGGAAGTAAAATCCGATGTTGTAAAGAACAATATTGCATAGGAACCTGGAATGTCAGGTCCATGAATCAAGGCAAATTGGAAGTGGTCAAACAGATGGCAAGAGCGAACATCAACATTTTAGGAATCAGTGAACTAAAATGGACTGGAATGGGTAAATTTAACTCAGATGACCATTATATCTATGACTGTGGGCAAGAATTTCTTAGAAGAAATGGAGTAGCCCACATAGTAAACAAGAGAGTCTGAAATGCAGTACTTGGATGCAATCTCAAAAACAACAGAATGACTCTGTTCATTTCCAAGGCAAACCGTTCACTATCACAGTAATCCAAGTCTATGCCCGAAGCAGTAATGCTGAAGAACCTGAAGTTGAACAGTTCTATGAAGACCTACAGTACCTTCTAGAACCAACACCCCAAAAAGACGTCATTTTCATTATAGGGGAGTAGAATGCAAAAGTAGGAAGTCAAGAGACACCCAGAGTAACAGGCAAATTTGGCCTTGGAGTACAGAATGAAGCAAGCCAAAGGCTAATAGAGTTTTGCCAAGAGAACGCACTGGTCATAGTAAACAACTTCTTCCAGCAACACAATAAACGACCCTACACATGGACATCACCAGATGGCCAACACCAAAATCAAATTGATTATGTTCTTTGCACCCAAAGATGGAGAAGGCCTATACAGTCAGCAAAAACAAGACTGGGAGCTGACTGGCTCAGATCATGAACTCTTTATTGCCAAATTCAGACTTAAACAGAAGAAAGTAGGGAAAACCACAAAACCATATTCAGGTAAGACCTAAATCAAATCCCTTACAATTATATGGTGGAAGTGACAAATAGATTCAAGGGATTAGAACTGATAGAGTGCCTGAAGAACTATGGACTGAGGTTCATGACATTGTACAGGAAGCAGGGATCAAGACCATCCCCAAGAAAAAAAAATGCAAAAAGCCAAAATGGTTGTCTGAGGAGGGCTTACAAATAACTGAGAAAAGAAGAGAAGCAAAAGGCAAAGGAGAAAATGAAAGATATACCCATTTGAATGCAGAGTTCCAAAGAATAGCAAAGAGAGATAAGAAAGCTTTCCTTGGTGATCAGTGTAAAGAAATAGAGGAAAACAATAGAATGGGAAAGACTAGAGATCTCTTCAAGAAAATTAAAGATACCAAGGGAACATTTCATGCAAAGATGGGCACAAAAAAGGACAGAAATTATATGGACCTAACAGAAGCAGAAGTCATTAAGAAGAGGTGGCAAGAATACACAGAAGAACTATGCAAAAAAAGATCTTCATGACCCAGATACCACAATGGTGTGGTCACTCACCTAACTAGAGCCAGACATCCTGGAATGCAAAGTCAAGTGGACCTTAGGAAACATCACAATGAACAAAGCTAGTGGAGGTGATGGAATTCCAGTTGAGCTATTTAAAATCCTAAAATATGATGCTGTGAAAGTGCTGCACTCAATATGCCAACAAATTTGGAAAACTCAGCAGTGGCCACAGGACTGGAAAAGGTCAGTTTTCATTCCAATCCCAAAGAAAGGCAATGCCAAAGAATGCTCAAATTACCGCACAATTGTACTCATCTCACATGCTAGTAAAGTAATGCTCAAAATTCTCCATACCAGGCTTCAACAGTATGTAAACTGTGAACTTCAGATGTTCAAGCTGGATTTAGAAAAGGCAGAGGAACCAGAGATCAAATTGCCAACATCTGCTGGATCATCGAAAAAGCAAGAGAGTTCCTGAAAACCATCTATTTCTGCTTTATTGACTATGCCTAAGCCTTGGACTGTGTGGATCACAACAAACTGTGGAAAATTCTGAAAGAGATGGGAATACCAGACCATCTGATCTGCCTCTTGGGAAATGTGCATGCAAGTCAAGAAGCAACAGTTAGAACTGGACAGGGAACAAGACTGGCTCCAAATCGGGAAAGGAGTACATCAAGGCTGTATATTGTCACCCTGCTTGTTTAACTTATACACAGAGTACATCATGTGAAATGGCAGGCTGGATAAAGCACAAGCTGGAATCAAGATTGCTGGAAGAAATATCAATAACCTCAGATATGCACATGACACCACCCTTATGGTAAAAACTAAAGAACTAAAGAACTTTTTGATGAAAGTGAAAGAGGAGAGTGAAAAAGTTGGCTTACAACTCAGCATTCAGAAAACTAAGATCATGGCATCCGGTCCCATCAGTTCATGGCATATAGATGGGGAAGCAATGGAAACATTTTTTTTTGCTCTCCAAAATCTCTGCAGATGGTGACTGCAGCCATGAAATTAAAAGAGGCTTGCTCCTTGGAAGAAAAACATGACAAACCTAGATGGCATGTTAAAAAGCAAACACATTACTTTGCCAACAAAGGTCCATCTAGTCAAGGGTATGGTTTTGCCAGTAGTCATGTATGGATGTGAGAGTTGCACCATAAAGAAGTCTGGAGTGCCAAAAAATTGATGCTTTTGAACTGTGGTGCTGGAGAAGACTTTTGAGAGTCCCTTGGACTGCAAGGAGATCCAACCAGTTCATCCTAAAGGAAATCAGTCCTGAATATTCATTGGAAGGACTGATGCTGAAGCTGAAACTACAATACTTTGGCCTCCTTAAGTGAAGAACTGAGTCCTTGGAAAAGACCCTGATGTTGGGAAAGACTGAAGACAGGAGGAGAAGGGGACGACAGAGGATGAGATAGTTGGATGGCCTCACCGACTTGATGGACACGAGTCTGAGCAAGCTCCGGGAGTTGGTGATAGGGAAGCCTGGCGTGCTGCGATCCATGGGGTCGCAAAGAGTTGGACACGATTGAGCGGCTGAACTGAACTGAGACTCTGATGACGACCATTCTGACTGGAGTGAGGTAATACCTCACTGTCGTTTTGATTTGCGTTTCTCTAACAATTAGTGATGTTAAGTATATTTTCATATGCTTGTAGGCCATCTGTATGTCTTCTTTGAAGAGTGTCTGTTTAGATCTGCCCATTTTTTGTTGGACTGATTGGGTTTTTATATATTGAGCTACATGAGCTGTTTGTATTTTTGGAAATTACTTCTTTTGTTGGTTACTTCATTTGCAAGTGTCTTCTCCTGTTCTGTAGGTTGTCTTTTCATTTTGGAATCACGGTGGCTCTTCAAGTGCTATTTATTGGATGGATGTACTTCCACAAGCCTCGAATGAGTATCCACCTCCTTACACCATATCAGTGTCTGGTTTTACAAATTGTTTTATATTCTAAATTCTTAGGGGCTTCCCAGGTGGCGCTAGAGGAATAATATAAATTCTTATGTTCTTTTTACATTATAAACTTTGCTGATTTGAAGAATTACCTTTTTACTTCCTTTGGTTTTTAACTGTCATCTCTTTGGACAGTTTTATTTATCTATTTGCCATTAAAGAAAAAGTACACACTTCGTTAGTCTAACCCCTCCAGTGTCTTCCTGTATCAGTTGAAATAAAATCCAAGTCCTTCACAGAGCCTCTGAAGCTTCCACGGTCGAGTGTCTGGCTACCTCTGTGGCCCCATGCTCCCATGGCCCTCCTCCTTGTCAGTTTGCTCCAGAAGCATCAGTCCCATTGCTGTCCCTCTGCCTGGGATGCTCTGCCCCCAGACCCGCGCGTTTCTTGTTCCCTTGCTTCTTTCTGGGAGGCACCCAAATGCCACCTTATCAGCAAGCTGGTCCCTGACCTCCATCTAAAATAGCACCTCCCACTCCCCATCTCCTTACTCTGCCTTGTACGGCTTCCTGTCACATGCCTGTTTTCATGACACCTGGCATTAGGTCACATTCATTTATTGCTGTGTTTCATGTCAGTCTCACCCCATAGAAGGCAAGTTCCTTCTCAAGACAAAAAGAGGGTCTCGTAAGGAATCCATGCTCTACAAATGTTTGTGGAATCAATCAGTTTGCTTTTTCCTTTCCACGAATTGTCCTTCTATGCTCTTCCCCAATTTCCTTTCCCTTATATTCTAGTTCTTCACATGAAAACGTGGTAATCCATCTTGTCATGTTTCTGACAAGTGTTTTTCCCAGTTGTTCCTTATACTTTTAATTGGTTCATGATCTTTTTAACGAACAAGAGCTCCAGTGTTTTTATGTAGATGGCTTTGCTATTCTTTCCTGGTGTCTTCCCCACTCAGCAGATAATTATTCACCTAACCCTCTTTTCTAGGTCTTGGAGGTTTCCTTTTATGCATTGAGCTCTTTAAACCATCTGTAATTGATCTGCGGTAAAGGTGGGAGGTGAAGATGTCTCTTCCCCTAATTGGCTAGTTTTTCCAATTACCATGATGCAGTTAATCCTCCTTTTCCACAAACTTGTGAAGCTTTCCTTACCATAGATCACATTTTCATATATTCTGAGTCTAATTCTGAGTAATCTGTCAGCTACATCATATTATCTTATGAGCACTAGCCCTGAAGCCAGCTTGTCTGGGCCTAAATCCTGGATCTGCCAGTTGCTAGCTGTGTGACCTAAGCACAGTACTTAACCTCTCTGTGCCCTGGTTTTTTTGATCGGCAAAATGTGGATGACAATAATACAAAACTTTGCAGATAAAAAAAATTCTAGCAAGACCAGCAGTTTTCTATGGTTAAATGCAACCCATACCTCAGAGGGCTGTTGTAAAGATTCAATTAATTGATAAATGTAAGGGCTCAGAAGAGGGTCCATCCTTCACGGCCATTACATGTGTGCTTTTATCGACGTGCCCTCCCCATTACACTTCTCTTTAAAAATTCCCCAGCTACAGAGGACCTCCATAGACATTTCTCCAAAGAGGACACACGTGTGCCAACAGGCACATGAAAAGATGCTCCACATTGCTAATTGTGAGAGAAATGCAAATCAAAACTGCAGTGAGGTATCAGCTCGCTCTGGTCAGAATGGCTTAACAGTATGGAGGCTCTTTAAAAAGCTAAAAGTAGAGCTGCCATATGACCCGGCAATCCCACTCCTGGGCATACTTCCGGAGAAGAGGAAAACTCTAATTTGAAAAGACACATGCATCATAGTGTTCACTGCAGCACTATTTACAACAGCCAAGACACAGAAGCGACCTAAACGCCCACTGACAGACGAGTGCACAGAGCTGTGCTGTGTACACACACACACATGATATATACATACATACACATACATGCACACACATGTATATAAATGTGTATGTGTGTATATATGTATGTAAATATATGCGTGTATACGTATATAATCGTATCTGTATATATGTATGTAAATATATGTGTGTATATATACACACACATATTGGAGAAGGGAATGGCAACCCACTCCAGTATTCCTGCCTGGAGAATCCCATGGACAGAGAAGCCTGGTGGGCTCCAGTCCATGGGGTTGCAAAGAGTCGGACACAACTTAGTGACAAACAACAATGCACAATGGACTATTCATTTCAGTTCAGTCACTCACTTGTGTCCGACTCTTTGCGACCCCATGAATCACAGCACGCCAGGCCTCCCTGTCCATCACCATCTCTCGGAGTTCACTCAGACTCACACCCATCAAGTCAGTGATGCCATCCAGCCATCTCATCCTCTGTCGTCCCCTTCTCCTCCTGCCCCCAATCCCTCCCAGAAACAGGGTCTTTTCCAATGAGTCAACTCTTCGCATGAGGTGGCCAAAGTACTGGAGTTTCAGCTTTAGCATCATTCCCTCCAATGAACACCCAGGGCTGATCTCCTTTAGAATGGACTGGTTGGATCTCCTTGCAGTCCAAGGGACTCTCAAGAGTCTGCTCCAACACCACACTTCAAAAGCATCAATTCTTCGGCACTCAGCTTTCTTCACAGTCCAACTCTCACATCCATACATGACCACTGGGAAAACCATACCCTTGACTAGACAGACCTCAGTCGGCAAAGTAATGTCTCTGCTTTTGAATGTGCTATCTAGGTTGGTCATAACTTTCCTTCCAAGGAGTAAGCGTCTTTTAATTTCATGGCTGCAGTCACCATCTGCAGTGATTTTGGAGCCCCCCAAAATAAAGTCTGACACTGTTTCTACTGTTTCCCTGTCTATTTCTCATGAAATGATGGGACCAGATGCCATGATCTTCGTTTTCTGAATGTTGAGCTTTAAGCCAACTTTTTCACTCTCCTCTTTCACTTTCATCAAAAGGCTGTTTAGCTCCTCTTCACTTTCTGCCATAAGGGTGGTGTCATCTGCATATCTGAGGTTATTGATATTTCTCCTGGCAATCTTGATTCCAGCTTGTGCTTCTTCCAGCCCAGCATTTCTCATGATGTACTCTGCATATAAGTTAAATAAGCAGGGTGACAATATACAGCCTTGACGTACTCCTTTTCCTATTTGGAACCAGTCTGTTGTTCCATGTCCAGTTCTAACTGTTGCTTCCTAANTCTCCTGGCAGTTTTGATTCCAGCTTGTGCTTCTTCCAGCCCAGCATTTCTCATGATGTACTCTGCATATAAGTTAAATAAGCAGGGTGACAATATACAGCCTTGACGTACTCCTTTTCCTATTTGGAACCAGTCTGTTGTTCCATGTCCAGTTCTAACTGTTGCTTCCTGACCTGCATATAGGTTTCTCAAGAGGCAGGTCAGGTGGTGGTGGTTTTTAATTTTTTACTATTATAATTAGTGTTTCATTTAATGTTCTTATACTTAACCTCTCTGCATATCTGGCACTTGTTTTCCTAGAATAGATACACAGAAATGGAGTTGCTGTTTTGAAGAGTGCACATGTGTTAAAATATAATAGATCCTGCAAATTGCCCTCAAAAGATGATTCTCTGAGTTTACACCTGCTCCCCAGTGCTTGAGAGTATTTCTCCACACCTTTTCCAGTGTTGAATCTTTTAACATTTTTTTTCCCCAGAGAGACAAAAAATTACAACATATTATAAGATGTATTTCCACGATTGTGATGATGAGTGTATTTTTTGAATTGCTTATTGGCTCCTTTTATATGTTTTGTGAATTATGAATTTCATTTGCCCAGTTTTCTATCATTAGTTTGTTTTCTTTATTTTTTAAGTATCAATTTTGTTTGTACGTAAGTGGTAAGTTGCTTTAGTCATATTTGATTCTTTACAACCCCATGAACTGTAGCCCACCAGGCTCCTCAGTCCATGGGATTTCACAGGCAAGAATACTAGAGTGGGTTGCCATTTCCTTCTCCAGGGAACCTTCCTGACCCAGGGTTCAAACCTGCATCTCCTGCTTGGCAGGCAAATTCTTTACCACTGAGAAACCCGGGAAGCACATAAATCACATACCATACATTTCATGCATTTAAAATGTACAGTTCACTGATTTTTAGTATATTTAGAATTGTGCAACCATTACTACAATCAACTCAGACCATTTTCATCACGCCAAGAAGAATTCTTACTGATTTTTGTGTCTTTTAATACGTTGTATCTTGTAATTTTCTGTTATTTATGTTTTAAATCTTCTTTCTTCAGTTTTTAGACTTGTTTTCTTAGCATGCAGAATTTTATTTCTATTTTTTGCGGGGAGTGCTGTGCCACGTGGCTTGCAGGATCTTAGTTCCCCAAACAGGAGTTAAACGCAGGCCCTTGGCAGTGAAAGTGGAGAGTCCTAACCACTGGACCACCAAAGAGTTCCCTAGAATTTTGAAAATGTATTTGTTTTCAGATTTAATTGCCTTTTTTCCTCTAGACGACTTTTGTCTTTCATAAGGGCTTCCCTACTCCAAGGATCAAAATATAATCTTTAATTTCTGCCAACACTTCACTTTGTTTAACCCATTTAGAATTTATTCTGATATGAGGAAGCGATCCAAATTTATTTATTTTTCTGAATAGATAGACAATTAGCTTAACTGCCTTAATTGAATAAGCCATTCTTTTTTATATCTTAAATTCTCTGATAGATGAGAGTCTATCTCTTGACATTCTAGTATATTTCATTAACATGTTTGTCTTTTCTTGGACTGTTGCTTTACTATTTTAATTACTGTACCTTTGAAGCATTTTTGATGCTTGTTAGGCAAGTGTTCCCTTAGTTGTTTTATTTTTCAAAAATGTCTTGGCTGTTTTCAGGCATTTTTCTTTTCCAGTCAGATTTTAGAATCAAGTTAAATTCTTAAAAAAGCCTATTGCATTTTGATTGGAGTTTCCTCGACTTTGTGGATTTGGGGAATTTGTAGGTTAATTTTGGAGAGATCACTCCAGTTGTAGTTTGAAGAATGAGTTGGAGGGAGGTAAGACAGAAGGCAGCGAGACAGTTTAGTGTGGCTTTTTTTTTCTGCAAAGGACCAGATAGTAAATACTTTCAGCTTAGCTGGCCGTATGGTCTCTGTTACCACTGTTCTGTCATTATTGCTCAGAAGCACATACTGGTGACATATAAATAAATGGATGAGGCTGTGCCCTGACATAACTTTATTTACCAAAAAAAAGGTGATAAACCAGATTTAGCTTGCAAGCTGTCATTTTCTAGCCTCTAATTTCTGCTGTTCAATGATTTAGGTAAAAGATGATACTGGCTTAAACTTGAGAAGTGGCAGCAGGAAAAAAAAAAAAAGGATGAATTCAGGAACAATTTAGGAAGTGGTACTGGCAGGGTTGGTGATTAATTGGATGAAGGGTGTGCAAGAGAGGAAGAAGTCAAGGCTAGTGTCTCAGTTTCTGATTCAGATATCAGATGGCCGATAGGATCTCAGGGAGACAGTGGGAGAAGAGCAGGACCATTGTCAGGGTTTGGTTTCAGGTAAGGGTGGAGATGCCTTAATTGATTCTGGCCTCATTTCGTGGAAGGTGCCTGTGTGGGTTTTCCGAGAGCAGACACTCAGTACACAGTTGAACATCAATGTTGGAGACGCAGAAGGAGAGGTGGATGCTGGAGTGGCAGTTTAGGAGTTGTCAGCCACAGGGGATGATGGAAGCTATGGGCGTGGATAAGATTTACCCAGAAAGAGCATGCAGAGGGAACAAAGAAGTGACCCAAGCCATATTTCTAAGGAACTAGTCACATTTCAAGAACATACAGAAGAAAATAATTCCTCATAGGAATCTGCAAAGAAGGGACCAGTGAGGAAAGAAGGAAAGCAAGAAGGTGTGATATTAAGAAAAGCCCAGGGGGACTTCCTTGGTGGTCCAGTGGTTAAGATTCTGAGCTTCCATTCCAGGGGCACAGGTTCAATCCCTAGTCGGGGAACTGAGATCCCACGTGCTGTGCAGTGTGGCCAAGAAAATATATATAAAAAAGAAAAGCCCGGGGAGGGGAGGGCTGAAGGATGAGGAGGTGTTTCCTGGTGTGAGATGCTGCTGAGAGGCCAGTGAGGTCAGAACTGAGAAGTATCTGTGGGGTTTGACAACAAGTTTGTTGATGAGCTTAATGAGAGATTCACGCAGTGGTGGTAAGGACAGAAGTGATTGGAGTGGGTCACATTGAGAACGGAAGCTGGGGAGGTAAAGGGTAGAGAACCCTTATGACTGAAGAGAGTGTGGTGGTTAATTGGAAGTATATGGTCTGCAGGAGTTCTTGTAAAAGTAGAAGAATCTTGAGATATGTAAACTGATGGGAAAGGCAAGAGAGGGTGGAGGCTGAAGTACCAGTGAGCGAGAAATAAATATATTTGAAAGACCTCCCTGACTTACAAAGTGCAGTGCAAAATTAGTAATTTACTCTCCCCTCAGAGTCAAGAGGCTCTTTGGTCCAGTGCTATCTATGCATGTAGAGGGCACTTAGGAGCAGTTGAGGGCGTTGAATATGAAGAGGGGATTAGAGAGCAGCTGCAGGGTCCCTCTAGGCTGGCCAGGTGTGCTCTGGGCCTTGTAGATGGGCTCCAGCCTTGGGGGCTGGTGGTAGGTTAGAGCTTCTGTGTTGATAGATATATTAGGACTAGGATAGGTTATAAGTCCTGCTGTGAAAAACAGTTCACCATGTGGAAAGTATTTTTAGGTCTCTGAAGTAGCAGGGCTCTCTTGATACTGTTAGCAGAAATTTACTGAACAGAATTCTCAATTTGTGGAGACCATGGATTCATAGTAACTAATGGCATCCCTTAAACGTACAGCTTTGGGGGTTTTCTCTTGTAGTTTGGGGTCAGTTTCCAGTGGGAATGTCCAGCTCCCCCTTCAGGTTGGTATCCAGCAAGGTTCAGTTCACTGCCAAGTTCTTGCTATGGGGACATCAGTTATAAATAAACAAACACTCGCCTGGAACGTTACAGTCATCCTGCCCAGGCAGGCTCCCAACTTTCTGGCCACTGTCAGACACCAACTATGGCTTCACAGCATGACCCGCTGAGAGTGGCACTAAACAGTAATTTGTGTGTTTAAGTCTTCTGTGTGTTTTGCTTCTCTTTATCCAAGAGTACTGGTTAAAAAATGTCTGAACGGAGAGCAGCCTGTTCACGTGATGGAGAAATTATACATGGGAGGCATTGCCAAGCATGTAAAATTCACCATACTGAGTCACTGAGGGTGACTTAGCTTTCTTTTAAATCTTTGGAAATTTCTCTTCTATGAGGCAGGTGATTAGCCTGACAGTTTCTATCTTGTATTCTGCTTTTTATTTTGATATATTTTGCCACTGATTTTGAGTGTAGAGTTGGAACTATTTTCTGTAGTCTTATTCATATTTGATCAGCATGCTATAATTATTTTTTAAAAAATACGACAACTTAAAAGCTATCAGTAAAGTGTGGTTTAATTCAGGCCAGATTATTTCTTTTGAACTACATCTCCGATCTTATAATGGTGATAAGTAGGTTTTCTAATAGAAAATTGTGTTAAGGTAAAAGTTTTTTTAGAATGCTAGTTACTAGAATTCGTCAATCGAAAGCAATAAAAACTTCCTGAGGACCTACTATGTGATAGTCCTTGGGCTAAGTTCTGGGGAAACATAAATTTAACACTGTTTCTATTGTCAGGGAGCTCACTGTTCAGGTGGCATTTTGCAAAATATGCCTTGCAGTTATGTTAAATGAGATTCCTTGGTCAAATAAGTTGGAAAAGTATTGCTTGCCTCACCTCCAGTGATCTTAGAGATTTTCATTGTGTATAAGTTACGCTAATGGGTAAGAGGAGTCCTACAGTAGAGAAAGCTCTTTACTGAAAGAACCCGTTTCTTTAAAGCTAGCTCTTTATATATATTGATTTCAGAGTTTCTCAAACTCATATCACATAGAAGCTCTGTGTATGTGTGTGCATGTATGAAATTTCTTAACATCTTGAGGACCCTTTGGAGCAACATCTCCCAATAGAACTTTCTACAATGATAAAAATATTCTACCGAGTGCAGCCAAATAAATAAATAAAAATACTAAAAAAAAAGTTCTATATCTGCGGCTGATGAGCACCTGAAATGAGGCTAGTGTGACTAAGGAATCGCATCTGTAGTGTTATTTAACTAATTTAAACAGCCAAGTGTGGCTGGCTGGTGGCTTCCCTAGTGGACAGTGCAGCTTTGGAAGCTACTTTGGGAAATATCGCTCTGAGGGTGTGTTTTTAACTTATTCATTCTGCAGACACTGTAGAATGAAGACACATAGACTGTCTTCAAGGAGCTTCTAGTTTGTGGGCAGCAGGTGTCCACGGTGTCATGACGGGTCTAAGGGGATTGCTTAGAGCACTGAAGGGAGGATTTCAGCTTTGGGTGATGTCTCAGAGGCATCCTAGAGAATGAGTGTGCATAATAAAATTCACTACCAATTTCAAAGTGTAAATGCTACCTGTTCATTGAGGGAACAGTTTGTATGTCTCCAGTTCTTGTCCAAATAAAATCACTCTTGGTAGGAGTTACAGCAGTATCATGACCTCACGTGTTTCCATTCTTCTGCCCCCCAGCAATCAGACCTTGTACTCTGTGGTGAACAGTGAGTGGCAGGCGGGCATGAAACACGGCCCCTTTGAATCCCCCAAATGATCCCCCATTTATGCTGGTGCTGTCAGTCACAGTGAGTTTGACAGAAGCAGGGATGGGCACAATGCCTGGTGTTACTGCCTGTCTTTGGGGCTTGAGGAAGGCCTCTTGCAGGGGTTGAGATTTTCAGATAGCTGCAGCCACTTTTAAGTGTCAGTGTTTGTTCCTGTCGATTGCACACACCAGTTGTCTGAACTTTATCTTTCTTCTTTCCCTCCAGATGGTGTCCTACTCCTCCGTTCTCACAGCTATCAGCAAGGTACGACCACAGCCACTCACAGCCTGGGTGGGGGGCAGGGGACAGAGATACGGTGGTGACATATGGGGGCCCACCTCCTTGACTGCTCTAATCATGTGACCTCTGGGCCTGGACCGTGAGCACAGTGTACCTCTGGCTGGCATGGCTGCCTTCCATTAGAGAGTGGGGGATCATGGCAAGTGGGGGCTGGCAACTAGGAGCCAATTTCCAACACTGAAAGGATGCTGAGTGTGAATCTTGGGGTTGGAGGAAAGATGAGCAGGGCTCCTGAAGGTGCCAGCTGCCTCTTGTGGGAGACGGGGAGGTGGGGTGACTGGGACACTCCATCGCATCGCCTCTGTTCTCTCCACAGTTCGATGACTTTTCCCGGGACCTGTGTGTCCAGGCTTTGCTGGATATCATGGACATGTTTTGTGACGACTGAGGTAACAGCAGGAGCGAGGGGCTTGCAACCTCCCAGCATTAACTCAGTGTAAAGGAGAAGCTCTTGGCACGCAGGCTCAAACCATCTCTGTGGGTTCCCACACTTGTCCCCACCTTGCTCTTCTGCACCCACCCATCCCCATCTTTTTCTGCTTACTCTCTTAGGGCTAAAATGCCTCTGCTCTATTTGGAGTAGCTCATTTGAAATCTTATCCAGTGGAAGCCGACAGGGCAGTCTTCCCCAGGACTTTGCTAGCTTCCCAAGTCTCTTCCCTAGTAAGGGAGGGCCAGGCACTCTGGGGAACATGGGTGTGGGTCGGATTTCAGCCTTTGGAGTGGAGACAGATTTTGCATCCTTTCCTGGTAGCTGTCACGGCAAAGCGGAGGAGTGCATCGGGCTGTGCCGGGCCCTGCTCAGCGCCCTCCACTGGCTGCTGCGCTGTACTGCTGCCTCTGCAGAGCGGCTCCGGGAGGGGCTGGAGGCCGGCACCCCAGCGGCCGGAGAGAAGCAGCTTGCTATGTGCCTGCAACGCCTGGAGAAGACTCTCAGCAGCACCAAGAACCGGGCCCTACTCCATATTGCCAAACTGGAGGAGGCCTGTATGTCCCCTGGTTCCTTGAGCCCCACCCGCCATCACTCCCATAGCCGGGTGTTTAATTGAGAGGGGAGAGGCAGGATGCCATCCCACTTTTTTCCAGGAGGATCTGAAATCATCCCACTTCCTTTTTTTTCTCCCCATAAGCATTGCATACATCCCAGGGACTTGGGCAGGGTGGCACCCGAGCCAATCAACCAACAGGTATTTACTGAGCATTATTGTATGCCCAGCACTGTGCCAGGTGCTGGGGGTGGGGGGTGGGGGGCTACCAAAGGAGCATGTGGCAGAGTCCCTGCCCTCAACGAGCGTACCTGCTAGTGGGGAGCAAGGCTAGTATCTAGTATACATGGAAAAAATGAGTAGACAAGATAAGCACACCATCCATCCTTGTGTTTGTCTCCATGTGTTTGTACTCATCTCTGAAAGCAAATGATGTTTGTGTTTGAGTGTCACCTAAAAGATCCCTTTAAATGCAGTACCAGTCTGCTGTCGGGCCTGTTGTGCCATTTGCTTCTCAACTCAAGTGCAGATATTAAATCCTGGAACCCTCCAGAGCCCGGAGATCAGACAGATGACTTGGTGGGAGGGAAGACGGGTGTTGCTGGACATGGGGCCCAGAGACCACAGTCTTGCTGACGAGGCTTGGGATCACGGAAGGAACTCTTGTTCTTTGTAATGAGAGTGCTGGAATGGGTTACACCCAGATAGATCTTTCGGACCTGGTTGAAGAACTAGTTCTAGGATTCGTGTATTTATCAATTCTGAAAATATGGTTTATTGCCTGTGAGAAGTCCAGAAAGATGATCATAATGAAAAAATGGGCTCTGTGGACGGTTTCTTATCTATCTTGAGCACTTGCTGAATGTTTATTGGCTGAAAAATGAATGAATTTTTGACTTAATTTTATTGGCTCTCAGGTCTTATCTTTTTCTTCTTTTTTCCCCCGCTATGCTACATGGAGGTTAATGGGCTAGTTGGTGCCATTATTCATCATTTGACCCTCTGGAAGTGTTAACTAGGATAAATGACTTACAATTAAGTGCTAAACTATACAGTGTAGACCATGAGTTCAGGTATTTAGGAGTAGGAGATCAGTGGGTTGGACTATTGGGTAAGTTGTTAAAGGAGCTGGGGCTTGAGCAGTGACTTAAAGGACAGTGAGAGTGTGAGAGGCAGAGGTGAGTGGAGGGGCTTTTCGGAGGGGCCCAGCGAGAGCAAAGGCCCAGACGGGGAGCGACTGAGCACAGAGGCTCTTTAGGCATCCAGCTTGACTGGGGTGGAGAGCAGTAGCCGCTTGCAAGGCTGGCCCGCTCTTGTGATGACTCAGGGCCAGCTTCTTGTTCCGGCCACTGGACTGCAAGCCCACTGGGCCTCTCTCTCTCACTGCCTGTGTTCTGTTGTGCTTAGTCTCTGAAGTCAGCTGCGGGCGACCCCTAGAAGTCGGGCCTCTGGGAATCGTTTCTAGTGGTTTCATCATTAGTG
>SJXQ01009688.1:460592-477421 GCA_006408695.1 Aepyceros melampus | reverse complement strand
TCCCAGGAACTTTATGGGTGTGGGGGGTGTGTGTGTGTATATATGTATATATATATTTTTTACATGAGGTATGTTTGCCTCCTCTCAGTTGTAAATAAAGACCTCGTAGATCCCTTTATAGCCATCGGTGCCCGTGTCTGGCGTGGGTGGAGAGCACTGTCTTCTCCTTGGCCCCCTGCTGTCTGGTGGTAGAGGAGGCAGGCGAGGAGTTCAGGGGAGGGCTGGGCTCAGCTTCCCGTGTTTGTCCACTCAGTAGGGGCAGGGCAGGGCACAGGAGCAGCTTCCCTTCCTCATACCTGCCAGCTGCCTCCCCCTGCTCGCAAAGTCTGATTTACTGTGCAAAGGGAGAGGTTTTGGCTGAGGGCCCCGCTGGTGCTGGGGTAGGGTGTCTTGTTCGTTCCGATGTTTCCCAGCCCTTTCAAGCCCCACCCAGAGTCTCACTGGCCCGGAGTTTCCTCTCCGGAGGAGGACTGACTTGGGGGATGAGGGGTGAGGGGGGTGAGGGACCATGGGGGATGAGGGCAGGAGCTCTGTTTAACCCTTCTTTGCCTGTGGCCCACATCTCCCAGCCCTGGTTTCTTCAGGACCAACCGTGGGGGGAGGGCACCCTGAGCTGCACAGCTGGGGATTCTAGCCCCCTCAGCCCAACCCTGCTTCTGAGGAGCCAGTGGGGAAGGGGAGTGGGAGGTGACTCCAGCCGAGGATGGGAATCTTGGGAGGGGACCCAGGGACTGGTTGGCTCTCTGGGTGTCCTGGGTCTGGTGGTAGCAGCCCAGAAGCACATGTGCGTCCTTGGCCGAGAGGTTTGCCTCGGACCTGTGCTGTGAAGCAGCCCCTCCAGTCTCCCCAGATGTGAGTTCAGGCTGCGGGCTCCCCACCAGGTCAGAAGCAGAGCTCAACGAGGGAGAGAAGTGCAGAGCCTGGAACTTGGGGTCCGATTCAAGCTGTCACCTTGACTTCAGCTCCCTGGTCTGTAAAAGGCCCTTCATAATCCTATTTTTATGGGCAGCTATGAGCACAGAGGGTGAAGGTTTATGGAAGGTGGTAGACCGAAGCGAATACTAAATCCTCCCTCGCATCAGGCTCACGTCCATCTGCGTCTGGACTGTTGAGCGCCCCCAGCCCACTCTCCTCTCCTGGTACTGCTGACCCATTTGCTTCCTGTCTAGCTGCTAGGTCGTGGCTCCACGAGGGCAGGGACCACACCTGCCTCATTACCGCTGCGCCCCAGCACCCGGCCTGGCGTCTATACCAAGTGGGTGCCAAGGAATGACCGTACCTCCTCTTCCCTCCCTCGGGCCTCGCCCGCCATTCAACTCCCCACCCGCAACCCCTGGCCAGGCACCAGCTGGACTCAAGAAGGAGGAAGGCCATTTACTGGAGAAAAACACTTTATTATCGTGAAGTTTGGCTACAGGGAGAAAGTGGGGGCCGGGGTGGAAAGTGAACAGTTGAGTGTTCCTCTCACCTCGTCACACAAGCCCCCTCATCTTTCCTTTCCATGTTCCCAGTCTCACCCAGCAAGGCAGAGACACACGACCATCTGCCCAGCCCGAAAGAGAGAATCCTGACCCCAACCCTGGTGGGGTGGTCATGAGCCTCATGGCGTCTATAGCGCATCCAGAAAAACAAGAGGTGTCACTGCTGCCTGGGCTCCCCACACAAGGAGTCAAAATGTGCCTGAAAAAAGTCTTAAAAAGAAGAAGTTTCCCCAGCAAATTCGTGGGACCCCAGGGTCAAGCATCCCACTCCAGCTGCCTCTGCTGGGCTTCATGCCCAAATGCAGGGCCGGAGCCAGGGGGCAAGGACCCAGTCGGGGAACACTGCTGTTTAAATATTAAACAGGGCTGTCTCATCTCCCACCTGGGAGACTTCCCGATGCTTCCAAGGGCCCCGAGGAGGGCACCCTCAGGGTAGGGGTTCACTGCAGCTTTCCCCAGAACCCACGGCAGAGCCAGGCCTGGAGCAGCCACAAGAAGTAATACTTGGTATTTACCAACTCCCTCCCAGTCCCAGCACACAAGATGGGAGTTCTCCCCACATGAGGTGGAAGGGAGGACCCAGGAGCCTGGGGCTCCTTTCTGTGCTTCCCTGTCTTTAAATATTAGGTTTAAATAAGCATAAATATTAAATACAGAGATAAATACACAAGAGGGGGAGAGCTGTGCTCAGGGCTCAGCAAGGTAGCGCAGGCCACGGTATGCCAGCCCCAGGAAACGCTGCAGCTGGGAAGCAACCAGGACCCCTCCTGCTCGGCGCTGGAAGGCCGACATGAAGATCGGCATGGTGCCCTGGGTGGGCTGCCCGGCGGGGGCCACCCCCAGGTCCTCCATCTGTGGGGGAAGATGAGGTCAGCAGTCAGGGTGTGTTGGCACAGGAAGGGAAGGCCAGGGGCTGATGGTCTGTGGAAGATCCAGGGTTCACGGTGGAGCCAGGACAAGAACCAGGTCCAGGGACTTGGCTCTGCCCTAGAGAACTCCAGGGCCCCAGGCTTGCAGCACCACCTTTGGGGACCAGCTCGGTTCTGGCCCTTAAAGCTTGCTGCTCCCAATGAGACTCACCTGCAGCCAGATGTTGGCAGCAAAGTCGGTGATGTCCAGCTGTAGTGTGCCCAAGATGGGAGCCAGCTCTGGGGAGATGCCCGCCAGGGCCTGCAGGAGGCCCTGGTAGAGAAAGAGGCCGCTGTGCAGTTGGTCTAGGCAGCTCATCTGGGGGGTCGGGTGGGAGAGTCAGAGGACACCGCCTGGGATGCTCCCCTCAGGGCCCCCACGTGGAGCCTAGAGAACTGGGGAGCCTTCCAGGTCAGCCTACCCTTCCGCCCCCTCATCTCCCTTCTCCCCTTGGGACACTCACCAGCTGCAGGGACTGGCTGGAGCAGCTGCTTAGAGGAGCCTGGGGGATGCCCAGAGAGTGCCCGAGCAGCACCAGCTCCTCTGGGTGGCACAGCTTGTGGGCGGCACACTGCGGTGGGAAGGATGCTGGGTGAGGGGCCAGCTCCTCCTCCTCCTCCCCAAGCGCCCCCACCTCTCCACCTCCACATCTCCGCCTCCCCACCCGTCCTGCCAGCTTCTCAGCCCCCTTCTTCCATCCAAGCTCCCAGCCAACCCCTCCCAGCACTAGAGGCTCTTCCCCCAGTTCCTTGCCGGCTGCCCTCCAGGCTGGGCCTCTCCTGATTCTCCTTTTCCCCCAGTGTCTTCTCTCACCACGCGTCACTTTCCCACGCTGCCCTTCGGCCCCACTCTCTCCCTCAGCCGCCCCCGTGCCTCCTTCACTCCACACTCTGATGGGCATCCTCCCTGCTGCAGCATCTGTCCCCTCCCTGTCCCCATGCTGGCCTCCCTCACTCACCAGCCTCTCCTGCAGCTCGGCGCCATCAGCCTGGATTTTCCTCACTTGCTCTAAGCACTTGAGCAGGAAGCTCTGGGGCAGGGAGCGGGCAGGGCCAAGGGGGGTGGCTTCGTGCCCCGTCCAGAGCGCGCTGTGCCAGAGGAGCAGCTGCAGGGCTGGGAGCAGACAGGGGCTCAGGAGAAGTGCAGACCTTTCTGGAAGTCCAGGCATCCCTGCCCACTGCCACAGCTCTCCCCTCCCAGGACCCAGATACTCACCTATCAGCTTCATGGGGCTCTGGGCAGAAGGCTCAGCCAAGGGTCTGGGTGGGGCTGTAGGTTCTGGGTTCTGTCAGAGACCAGCTCCAGGGGCCTTTATACTGAAGCCCATGGAGGCCTGGGAGGAAATTACCTGGTGCTGCGACTAACGCTTAGTAATAGCTTCCCAAGTTTTATGCAAATTTGCTGTCCAGGACAATGCAAGGGGGTTGGGACCAAAAAAAAGTGTTTGCGAAAGTTTTTGTGAAATTGTGGAATCTCTGATTCTTCTTTGACGTCTTGCCCCCCTTAAATTCCCTTCCTCCCCTCAGCTCCACCCAGGTCTGAATTGCCCCAGAGTGTTTGAACTAAACCTCTGAACCAAACTGAGCCCAGGAAGCTGGAGTCTGGTTGAACCTCAAGATAGAGGCAGGCCTGGGGCCCTCCTCCGTCCCTCCCTCCCCTGGCACATCTCCTGGGTCAGCCCCATTAGCTGCTCTCTCTGGGATCCTTAAGCCACCTGCTCCCTAGCCCCCAGTTTGGAGAAGGAAGAAGCTAGTTGCCTCATTTCTATCCCCCCAAGTCCCAGGTGATAGAAATCGCCTCTCTGATTGCCCTCTTGAGGGGCCAGAGGCCTGAGGTAGGGACGTTGGGGTCTGGCCGCCTGTCCCCACCCCACACTCTGATGGGCATCCTCCCGGTCTCCATCCTGAACCGATTAGCTGGGAACTCCCCAATCCCCACCCCCTTTGCCCCCGGAATCCTGGCAGAGACCAGAGGAAACCGGATGTCTGTCCCAGATGAAGCAAGACCCTTTGAGGCTCTTGGGTCACCTGACCTTGTCTCTCCTCCTCCTCTTGCACTGACCGCCCCCTCACCCCCAACCCCTGGCCAGTGCCTCAGCGCTTTGGAGCTGAGGGTCTGGGACAGGTGGCTTCCCTGGCGGGGTTCACTGCCAGCGGGCGAGTGTGCGCTGCCCTGAGGGGAGAAGGGCTGGGGTGAGAAAGAAGAAACCACCTAGCCTCAAACCCAAGAACCACGCGCTGTCCAGGCTGGGAGAACTTTAGGCGTCTGTTCCAACACTGTGAACTGGGACAGTGAGTGAAGAGGCTCGCCCAAGGTCATGGATAGCAGAGTCAGAGTTATAACCCAGACCTCTGCCTCGGGTCTGAGCGTTTTCCATAGGCCATGGGGCCTGCCTGGGGCAGTGTGGCCGACTGCATCTGAGACTGTCACTTTCTGTCCCAGTTAACCCCACCAGGTGCCTGAACAGTCTTGGGAAGAGGAGTGGGTGTGTCTGACTGGTCCAGGCCATCTCTGGGGTGGGGGTGCCCTCTGGTGGTCACAGCTGGCAGGGCCAACAACTATGAATCAATTCGCATCCTGCCTCTGGTCCTGGCCATGCTGGACAGCCCTGGCCCTGACTCTACCTTAGGCCAGGCAACTGATTAAGCCCAGTTCTATGCCCACCTTCATGGGAAGAGAGGTGTGAATTTAACATAACTGTTGGGAGGCAGGCAAGAGTTTCACAATCATGCCTCCTCTCCCTCGCCTTAAGAACCTCCAGAGTACACAGCCCACCCCAGATAATGTGTTGGGCACTCCCCGTTGTTGTTCAGTCGCTAAATCATGTCCGACTCTTTGCAACCCCATGGACTGCAGCACACCAGGCTTCTCTGTCCTCTGCAGTCTCCCGATGCTTAGATTCTTGTGCACTGAGTCCGTGATGCCACCCAACCATCTCATCTTCTGGCACCCTGTTCTGCCTCCAGTGTCTTCAGCATCAGGGTCTTTTCCAGTAAGGCAGCTCTTTGCATCAGGTAGCCAAAGTATTGGAGCATCAGCATCAGTCCTTCCAATGAATATTCAGGGTTGATTTCCTTTAGGATTGACTAGTTTGATTTCTTTGCAGTCCAAGGAGCACTTCCTGCACATTGGCAAATGCACTCTTTTAATAAGCCTTATGACAAAATTACCAGAACGATCTCCCCCTTTACAGAAGATGAATCTGATCTTGAAGAGGTTAAATGACTTGCCCCAAAATAGCAGAGCCAAGGTCTGCCCTGTGCCAGAGTCTTCAGCTCTTAACTACTGAATCTCTGCGTTCGGCCTTCCTCACCTGTGACCAGGCCAGCTCTGGACCCAAACTTTAATTTTTACTTACAGTGCAGGTGTGTCAGATGTTTGGCTCAGAAAATGCTGATTCTAACAAGGGTGGCCAGAATGGTGAAAGGACTCAAGATGTTGATTTGAACAAAGCAGACTTTAAAAAAAAAACAACTTTTTTTGGTGAAGAGGCTGCTCCTTGTGGCATCTTAGTTCCCAGACCAGGGATCGAACCTGTGTCCCCTGCAGTGGAAACACAGAATCTTAACCACTGGACCACCAGGAATGTCCACAAACTGGCAGTTTTGTCTGGCAAAGAGGAGAGGGTTGTTGCATGGTTTCAGGGACCAGAAGTGGGATAGGGAGTGGAAGCCATGGCCAGTCAATTTTCAGCTCAAGAAGAGAGTGTTCTAACTACCGGAGGTGTTGAAGGATAGGGTGGTGCTTCCAGAGAAAGTGGGATTGTCTGGCCAGGGAGGTGTTCTGGCCTCCATCCCATATGGAGAGAATCTGGGTGAATGCTGGCTGACAATCACAGGGCACCTCTTATATGCCAGGCACCTGCCATTACACTTTCGTCTTTCAATCTATCAACCGAGTGTGCATAATCTCCATTATAGACAAGGGTTGGCTTCAGAGAAGGGAAAGGCCCAAGATCACAGAACAAATCGGGGGCAGGATTTGTGGCCACCCTTCCTGAGCCCCCGTCATTGTTATTACACTGTCTTCCTCTTCAGAGAGATGTACTTCTTGGATGACAGCTCAGTCCAGGTTTCAGCCCCACCCGTGAGAGAATAAAGACCAGGCAGAGAGAAAGTTACTGGTTCTGATACATGTGGGCTGAGCCAGACTGAAACGATCTCTCCAAGGGCCTGGCCCCAGAGACCCCTAGCTGTTATTCATCCTTCTAGCTTCCTCAAGGCTTTCCTAAGTATTTCTCAATAGCCAGAGCGGGTGGGTAGCTTCCACTCACACTTCCTGTTTTCATCTGGAACTGGGCTTGGAGCACTTCCCACCCTCCCTTTATTTTTGGCCACGACACGCACCACATGGGGATCTTAGTTCCCCAACTAGGGATCAAACCTGTGCCCCCGCAGCGGATGCCCTGAGCCCTAACCACTGGACTGCCAAGGAAGCCCCAGAGTGTCTTTATACAGGCTCTGGAGTCATGCCTTTGCTGCAGACTTGGCCTGTGGGCTGAGATATGTACACCCCAAGTTGAGAATGAGTGTTAACATTTTTTTAAATGGCTGGAAAAAAAATCAAAAGAATATTTTATCACATGTAAAAATCACAAAAAGCCAGTGTTCATAAATAATTTGTTTAGGACTCCCCCGGTGGTCGAGTGATTAAGAACCTGCTTGCCAATGCAGGGAACGTGGATTCAATCACCAGCCTGGGAAGATCCCACAGGTCGCAGGGCGGCTAAGCCTGGGTGCTACGACGACTGAGTCTAGGCTCTAGGCCCACAGGCAGCGACTGCTGAGCCCACACGGCGACTACTGAAGCCTGTACACCTCGAGCTTGTACTCAAGGCCAGATCAGCCACCGCAGCGAGAAGCCTCTGCACGGCGCCTGGAGAGCAGCCCCTGCTCGCTGCAGCTAGAGAAAGCCCACTCAGCGGTGAACACCCAGCACAGCCAAAAATAAATACTTTGTTTACATATTGTTTATGTAAGTCCCCTTTCAAGAAGGGCAGAAGTGAACTGTTGTGACTGTGGATATGGCTCACAAGTCTAAAAAACGTACTGTCAGACCCTTTAAGAAAAGTTTGCAAACTGTGTCCACAGGACACATACACAAAGGGACACACAGAAACGTCCTCTGGAATGTTGTTTGTAACAGTAGCCAATGGCCACCAATAAATTAATAAATCATGGCCCATTCATACCATCTGTGCCTCCTCATCTTTCCAGAATAAAAGGAGTTTGTTTTATTCAGTTGTAGTCTTAGTCCTTGGAACAGTGCTGGGTGTGGGTTTAAAGGTGATTAGACCTCAAAACCCATATTGAGTGAAAGGAGCTTACTTTCAGGTGATACATCATTTGCAAAGATTTAAAAACTCAAGACAATACTGTATGTTGTAGTAAAAGTAGAAAAGTGTAAACTGGAAGGCTAGCCATTGAATTTAGCAGTGGCTGTCTTGAGGGAAAGATGGACTTTAAACTTATCTTTAAAGATGGGCTTTAAACTTATGTTATTCTTTGTACTTCTCTGTAGTTTTCTAACTAAAAAAAAAGACTGGAAGGTAGAGAACACAGTGAACTCTCCAAGCATAAAAATAACACTGAATTTTTCCAGGAAAAGAAAGCCAAGCCAATGAGGATGAATTACAAGAAACTTCCAGATACTGAGCAGACAGAAAAATGGTTCACAGACTCAAGGTGGGTGAGAACCAGGAAATCATGAGAAATAACCCCACCTCTGTGAACAGGATTGATCCACTGTGATCCATTACCAACCAGGAAAGGGTCTGGGGCACTTTGGCTGGTGGTGACTTCAAGATTTGTCATTTTGAATAATAATAATTACAACTAATTATCACACACTCAGAAAGAGTCATTTTATGTATTTATTTTTGGCTGTGCTGGATCTTTGTGGCTGTGTGGGCTTTCCTCTGGTTGTGGTGAGCTGCGGCTACTCTCTAGCTGCGTTGCAAGGGCTTCTTACTGTGGTGGCTTCTCTGGTGAAGCGTGGGCTCCAGGGCGCGTGGGCTTCAGTAGTTGGGGCTCTGAGTCCCGGGCAAAGCCTCAATAGTTGTGGTACATGGGCTTAGTTGCTCTGCAGCATGTGGGATCTTTCCAGGTGAGGGATAGAACCCATGTCTCCTGCATTGGTAGGTGGATTCTTTACCACTGAGCCACCAGGGAAGCCCCAGACAGTCACTTTAAAGGTCAAAGTGGTCAAGGGCCAGAAGGACAGCAATGTGAAGACAAAAACCAACCAGCAAGAAGACAGAGCCACAGGCTGAGACTGGAAGGCTGCACACACCCCACAGAACGGGACCCTCACTTGGCATCACACAGGCCAGGGTTCACGGCCCACCTAAGCCTGTCCTCGCACCCTGGAAGGGCGTGGGGGCGGTGCTCACCGTCAGTCCTCATCCTTCCTGGAAGGGAATTAAAGATCTATTAGATTTTTGAATTGGCCTATAAAATGGGGAAAAGATTGAATCCTTAAAAAAGAAAACAAAGTTTGGATGCAAGGAACTAAAGCAAGGCCAGTCTAAAACATGCCTTTCATGGAATTAGGGCTATCCACAGATGAAAATGCACTGCTCGCATGCTAAGTTGCTTCAGTCATGTCCGACTCTCTGCAACCCTGTTGTACGGACTGTAGCCCGCCAGGTTCCTCTGTCCAGGCAAGAATAGTGGAGTGGGTTGCCATGCCCTTCTTTAGGGGTCTTTCCGACCCAGGGCTTGAACCTGTTTGTCTTCTGCACTGGCCGACAGGTTCTTTACCACTACCACCACCTGGGAATATACAGCGGACCTTGCCTAACAAACAAACTTTATTCAACTCAGTGTGCTAGGTACTGGGCAGTCCTGGAGGGACAGATATGCCTCAAGTTCTCTAAGAATCTGCAATCCAGTTGGAAAGATAAGGCTTTCATACAAACGACCTCCTAAGAGAAGAATTCCATTATCAATAAGTGAGTGGTTCAGAAGCTGGGAAGTTGAATCACTAAGAGGCAGGATGTCTGGAAGATGTCTAGAAATCAGGAGGTGGAGGGACTTCCTTGGTGGTCCAGTGGCTAAGATTTCCCACTCCCAATACAGGGGGCCTGGGTTCCATCTCTGGTCAGGGAACTAGATCCCACATACCGCAACTAAGAGTTGGCATGCTGAGACTAAAGATACCGCATGCTGCAACTAAAAAGACAGATCCTACAGCTGCAGTGAAGATCGAAGATCCTGTGTGCAACTGAGACCCGTGCCATGCTAAGCTGCTTCAGTCGTGTCTCTTTGCGACCCCATGAACTGTATGTATGTAGCCTGCCAGGTTCCTCTGTCCATGGGGTTCTCCAGGCAAGAATACTGGAGCAGATTGCCATTCCCTTCTCCAGATCTTCCAGACCCAGAGACTGAACTGGTATGTCTTATGTCTAACCTCCATTAGCAGATGGGTTCTTTACCAGTAGCGCCACCTGGGAAGCCGAGTACAGCCAAATAAATATATATAAAAAAAGAAAATTAAAGAAATAAAAAAAAAAAAAAAAGAAATCAGCAAGGTGGAAAGGAAGAAACCAATAAGAGAGGGAATGCCGAGAGAAACCCATGAGGCATCATTCAGATAATAGAGCTGGCAGGAAGGTATGGCACATGTACGCCTCAGGTGCCAGCCCGAGAACACGAATATCGCAAATGACCCAACGAGAGGAGTGCCACTGCCAGTGGCTGAAGACTTGGAGAGCCAGGCAGGCCCACTGTCTCATCATATGCTGCTGGAGCAGGTGGGCTGGGGGCCACAGGGAGCCCCTCAGGCCCGACCACTCCTCCCTGCTCTCAGGGAGGAGCCCATCCTCCCCCCCAAGGGCCAGCTGGGCAGGACCCTGCTCCCAACATGGTGCAGCCTTGATGGAGACCCTTCTCTCCTCACTGAATCTCACCTGAGGGCCAGACTCTCACCTTTTGTTTGATCCACTGGAAGCCTAGATTCCTAATTTTAGAGCCAGGAGGTCACTGAGTATAATCATTTATTTGACAGATCTGGCAAAGGAGCCTGAGAGGTTTAGAGAGCTGCCCAATTATTTGAGAGCCAGTTAGACACGAAAGAGTAAACCCAGGCCCTTCTGACCCCAGATCAGACTCTCTTCACCCAGCCCCTGGCAGCCTCCTCATCTACAGCTGCATCAGGTCCTCAGATCACGCCTGGGGCTGGCACTCCCAGGCCAGGAGAGAAATCTGGGCCTGTTAACACTGTACCTGTGAGGGCAAAATAGAGTAACTGATACACAAGGAGCTTTGGAGAACTTTTTATTGTTTAAAAATCATAATTGAAGCTTCAAAAAACATACAACCTAACACATGTCCTAGTTCCGGTGCCCTACCCCCTGGAGGAGAGCACAGGGCTAGTCCCTCCCATCGTGCTGCCCACACCACTAGCCAGGACCCTGCCCTGGGGAGGCTGCCCGCCCGCCCGCCTGCCCCCGTGTGCTAAGTCACCGGCTGAGGAGGGGCCCTGGGATGAGGTAGGGTGACTGGCTCCCTGCACCCCTCACCCCCTGCACATAGCAGTCTGTGTGCCCTATGTGGGAAGAGGAGCCAGTTCCCTGGGCAGGGGACCCCCATGGGGGAAAGACAGAGCCAGTCCCCACTCATCCCACCCCTCCCCAGCCCCCCAGCTCAAGGGAAGCTGTCATCGTCATCTTCTGCCATCTCCTTGGCAAACTCCAAGTCCTGCTGCTCCCGCTCTCGCCGCTCCTGGGGAAGAGGGCCAAGGGGCGGGGGGCTGAGGACCAGCCAGGGGCTCATGGTCTGTACCCGGCCCAACCCACCCAGGCTGCTGAAGACCAGCCAGGCACTCACTTGGTGTGCACCCAGCCCGACCCACGAGGCTTCCCAGAAATTTCCTCTTCTACCCAAAGCAGAAAGCAGCTTACCTCTGCAGACTCCAAGTCCTTGTTGTAGGATTTGGGAGGAAACCTCATGGCCTGAAGCACAATGGAGAGAGGAGTGAGTGAAGAGGAGACAGGCACCTGGGCGCCAGGAAATGTACTGGACAGGTGACACTCCCCAGTTTAGTCTGCTGGGGGAGCTAGGCATGGTGACACCACGTGATAAACACTAAAAAGAATCCAGAGGGATAAACGACCGACCCTCTCAGTGAGGCAGGGAGGCGGACTGGCAGTGAGAAGGAGTAAGAATGGATGGCCTATGGGAGTGGAAGGAAGGGCATTCTACGCAGAGACATTCAAGGTGTGACAAGGTTAGGCTGGAGTGGAGCTCAGTGGGGCCAGCTGGGAGGAGGGGAGAAGGGGGGGAAGGGCTGACGGCAGCGGTCCTGGGGAGTGAGGCTAGAGACACAGGGGACCAGTCACAAAGGGTCTTTCATGCACAGCGTTTGCCTGATTTCAGACAAAGTGATATCCCTGGTTTCCTGAGGGGAGAGACCAGGAAAAACGGTGTCCGGCAGTACTAGCACCTGACCCACAAGGGCTTAGGAGCCTTTTGTGGACCAAGATGGTGGTCCTACCCTTTACACAATTCAGACTTTGCTAAGTGCCCCAAGACAGTGATTTCATCCAATCTCGACAACTCTGTGAAGCAGGCAGGGCAGGTAACACCTCACTATCAGTCTCACAGATGGAGACATGGAGACTCAAAGAAGGTAAACGACGCAAATTTGGAACCAAATCCAGAACCGTGCACTCTAAACCCCAGTCTGATCCTCCCTGGCAACCAGACCCTTTACGTGCACAGAGACGTTGTGGTCCCACAAGCCAAGTCCTTTGCCCCTTCTGGACACCCAGTGCTTTAGAGCCTGGGAGCCGGGCCCTAAACCAAGCCGGTCTTCTCTAGGAGCCTGTGGGTGTGGCAGTGCGCTGCTGCCCAGCTGGCTCTGCAGCTCAGGGCCCTCACCTTGACAGACATGTTGTGAATATCCAGGCAGAAGGAGATGCGCTGGTGGAAGGCCAACTGGGGCTCCCGGGTGGAATAGATGTCGATCATCTCCTTGGACTGGACGTAGCCCTTTTCGTGGTTGATGCTGGCCTCAATGACGCCATCTCGAATGGCCTACAGGCCCCAAAGGGAGAAGTCACCAGAAAGTCCATCTTCTAAGTCTGAGAACATCTCGTCTCATCTCTTTGTCCTCCCTGATCTCTCCTACATTCATTCATGCACACACAGACACTCTCTCTGGCAACTGCCTGGCTTCACCGTAAGCTGGGCATGCCGCTGCTTTAGCTGTCAACCCCCTCCCGCCCCGCGCCTGAAACACGGCGTCTGTGGCCCCCGAACCAGGCCCACCTTGGCGACAATGAACTCTGCATCCTCTGGGCTATCAAGCTGCAGCTTCTGGGCGATGTCCGCCAAGGAGATGCGGGAATAGGAGAGGCTGATCATGCGCACACCTGGGAGGAGGGGCGCAGAGAGGACAGGCTGGGCACAGACCCTTCACCCACCCGGGCAGCCAGAGCGCTGTCCCACCCCAGAGAAGCCGAGTCCCAGTCCTGCTTCCAGGGCTCCCTCAGACCCTGACTCACACTTGTCTTTTTTTTTTTTCAAGTGATCAGGTTACCTTTTCTTTTTTCTAGTTTGGCTGCACTGGGTCTTCATTACAGCGCAAGGGCTTCTCACTGCGGCGTGTGGGCTTAGCTGCCCCACAGCACGTGGGACCTTTGTTCCCTGACCAGGAACTGAACCCGTGTCCCTCACCCTGGAAGGTAGATTCTCAAGCCCGATCCACACCTGTCTTGATGACGTTGTGCCGCAGTCGGATGATAAGGGTGTAGGTCCCATCTGCTTGGAACTTCTCCCCAAACTGATCCAGGACCTGGTTGAACTTGGCTAGGTTTCCTGTCCTGACAGCTGCGGTGGGGAGAGGAGTGGGTCAGATGCTGCCCGTGGCACACACACCAGAGGAAACACAGTGCGGGGGGCGGCATGCCCTGGGAGGGGACCAGCCTTACCCTGGGTCAGAAGGAAGTAGGGCATGAGTGAGCGCTTGAGGGAGGGTTGACGGAACTGCAGCCGGTCTGGGATCTCCCCCAGCAGCAACTCCACCACAATCAGAAGCTTGTGCACCTGGAAGGCAGTGGGCAGGGAGCCCACAGGGTGGGAGGAGAGAACAAAAGGGGCTTCAACTCAGGCAGACACACCGGAAAAGAAGGACGGCGGCACTGGGCTGGGCCCATGGAGAGAGGAAAACACCCTCACGCTGTGCTCCATGTGGAGCCAAGGCTCTGCCTTGGGATGAGGCCCTGGGAGCGTCTGACCCTTTGACTACACCGGGCCCTCAGCTTCATTTCACTTGGCCCATCCATGCACAATGCTCCCATATGGCAAAGCTCCAAAGTACAGGCTGGATGGGCAGGTTCTGTGGCTCAGAACCAGTGAGGAAACAGGGCCCAGAGGCCTCGGGGATGGGATGCAAGTCAGCCTAAGATGCTGGTTAGGGAGGTGAACCATGTGTAAACTAGTCATCTGGGTAGAGGAAGCAGCACAGGAAAGGGCCTGCAGAGCCTCAGTGAATGAGCAGAGTATGATGGACAGGGTTGCCTGGGAAACCGGGCCCCTCCTCCTGATGCAGCACCCTGCAAGGGAGACTGCGGGAGGAGGGGACCACTTCCCCCACAAGCAGGAGGGACAGGAGCCCAGACAGCTAAATCACGGGCAAGCAATGTCACAAAGGAGGCGAGGGGTTAAAAATGAGGGTGGGTGATGGTGCCTACACCTGGGCAAGGAGGGCCCCGCCTTCCGGGGTGGTCCCCTCGCTCACCACTACCCTGTCCCTCTGCGTACTCCATGGAGGGAAAAGCCATGGCGATGGCAGAAATTAACATGAGCTCTGAGGATTCTTTTAAGCAATGGCAGACTGGTACTTTTTGGGCCACACCTTACAGCATGCAGGATCTTAACTCCCTGACCAGGGACAGAACCTGTGGCCCCTGCACTGGAGCACAAAGTCTTAACCACTGGATCATGAGGGAAGTCCCAAGCCTTGAGAAATCTGATGAAACAGAAAAAGGAGGGAGAATGACTCAGCCAAGGGGACAGGCTGGAGAAGAGGCCAGTATACTTGAGGAGGTGAGGGGGTCTGTCAGGAGAGATGCCTGGGGCACATCTCAGGACGTCCAGTTCTGAGCTGGGTGCCAGGCTGAGTTCTGAGCTTGGAGACAGAATGCCAGTCTTTACTTGCTAGCTAGAAATGTTGAGTCTCTGGATTCCTCCTCCTTAGAATGGGTGTAATAACAATAATACTACCTGAACTACCAGATCCACAAGACTCACAATACTTTACTGGGTAGGAAATGGGAAAAAGGCGAGCTTCCTGGACCAGGCAGACCAGCCAGGACCTCCACTGAGTCAGGCAGGGGAAGCTGGGCTGGCAGAGGGGAGGATGGTGACCAGCAGTGTCAGTGGCTCAAACAAGGGCACGGGCAACATCAGAGAGGAGATGACTACCAAAGGCATCAGGCAAATCAATAGACGACTCAGTGATGGGGAAGGTGGCGACAAGTCCAAGATGACCCAAGGCTTCTATGCAGATCAGGAGAGCAAGGAGGACTGTAAACGGCACACAGGCGGGTCTGGACAAGGTGAATGTGAGGAGCCAGCAAGTATCTTAATGGAGATATGTGCTGAGAAGTGGAATTTGCAGGTCTAGGTTTTTGAGAGGGCTCAAAACTTGTCTTATGAGCTGACCTGTGAACCCCCAGATTTTTATGGTGAAGTCCTAACCCGAGTACCCCAGAATGTGACTGGATTTGGAGCTAGAACCTTTAAAGAGGTTTATGAAGGGAGTGTGAAGTCATGTGAGTGGGCCCTAATCCAATTATGACTGGGGTCCTTACAAGAAGAATTAGAGATACAGATATGCACGGAAGGAAGACCATTTGGAGACAGCAGAAGATGGAAAGCTCCGAGCAAAAGAGAAGCTCTCAGAACAACCCGGCCACACTGACATCCTGAATTCGACTTCTCACCTCCAGAAATAGAACGAAATAAATTTCTGCTGTTTAAGCCAGCCAGTCTTGTTACAGCAACCCGGGCAGATTAAGAAAGATTAATGAATTTTGGTGACGCCTTGTGGCTGTGAGAGCTAAGCAGTGAAAACAAATGAGATCCCCCAAGGCGAGAACGTGGAACAATTACGGATGGTACACCTTCAGCGTGCTCTGCTTAGATGCCATGTTAAATTCCACGTCTGTCTCTACCCATTCTCACCCGCCCTGTTTTTACTTAAAGCTAGCTCTCCACTTGGGCTCTCTAGCCCATTCCTCCTACCTCTTCCCAGGCCTTGGCTCATCACCTATCTGCTTCAGTCTCTCTGGGTGGGAAGTTCCCCCACCTCTGCTTCTTCACCTCTTGAGCAGCCCTTCCACCTCTTTCCTGACAGCTCCTTCACCAACAGTCCACGGGCAAGACCTCATTCCAGTTCCCTCTGCTCCTTCTTGCAACCTGGGTCTACCACAGAAAACTCTGAAATCTTAGCCATCCACAGCAAAATCTGGTTTGAAAACAGCGCTTTACCCCCTGACACCGTTCCTTGGTGTGCAACACAGTCTGTATGTCAATTACGTGCATTTTTACTGATTTTTAGAAGAAGGTTTAGTGTGTGTCTTACATTGTAAGTAATCTTACGTTCTGCAATGTACCTTATGTGTCTGAAAAACCACCCCTTTCTATGAAAATTCAACCCACCTTTCAAAAGCCAGATCAAATATAACTGTTTGAAGATTTCTTTATTTCACCACAACTCAATTTGCCTTTCTCTCAACTGCTGAACTGAAGCAAACCAAAGCTTCTCCCACAGTGAGCTCGTTGGTGTACATGCTCATCCTGCTTTCTTTTAAGGCCCAGGCGGTGTGTGTGTGTGAGTGTGGGAGCAGTCGTCTGCGGCTGGGAAGGCTGGGCCCTAATTCTGGCTGCCAGGCTCTGTGATTTTACACAGCCCTCAGGCCATTCTGCTGCAGGTGTGCTGTATCCACCTCTCTGATGCAAATACCATTTCTAATCCTACTTTTCTATCCCTCACAGTGCCCGGTATCAAGGTCAGCACTCAAGAAATACACCTGGGGACTGACAGCTCTAACATGGCCAAGGTTTACCTCCATCTGAGTTGGCCAGCTTAAGGAGGGCCCTGGGTTCCCTGGCCACAGACACCACTGCTCCCAAAGGAGCACCTGAGGGACCAGGGAAAGAGTCCAGAGCTTATCAACACAAACAAGACCCTTGCACAAAAAGGACAGGATCTTCTGAGGAGTCAGGAATATTTAAAACCTACCTACCAGGGAGAAGACTGGGGATATATACTACCAGAGGTGCAGGCAGTGTCTGCCTAAGGTGCCCTGAACAATGTTATGTGGAAACAGACATGTGATGCCACCTTTAGGGTACGAAGACAAAGTAAGGATGCCTTCCTGGCTCCTCAGACAGGGAAACGGCACTAACATGGTATCAGATGAGTAAGGGG
>SJXQ01009688.1:435904-460241 GCA_006408695.1 Aepyceros melampus | reverse complement strand
ATCCAAACTCTGGTCCCCCACAAACCAGAGCGCCTCTTAGGCACCACGGGCACCACACTCTTAGCCAATTTGTGCCGAGTGAGCCTGAGACACCTCCCGGCAGGGTGGGCCCTGCTCACCTGTGTAGTAGAGGTACCTTGCCCACTCATTGTTGTTGGCCTGCTCGGGGAACACGGACTTGGACACCAGCTTCTCGGCCTGGTCGTACAGGCTGTAGTGCAGGTAGTTCCGCAGCAGGAGGTTCAGCAGTGTGGCCTGCCCGTCTGTGTCGTGCCGCAGTGTGGCGGTCCGGAGCCGAGCGTGCAAGAAGCTTCAAGAAGGAAAAAAAATGAGGTCAAAGGCCTCAAATAACAACTCTGAATAGTCAACTAGTAACCCACCAGTGTGGATGCACAGAGGATGGAACTCTGCTCAGAGAACCTGTACTCAGATGGGGGAGACAGACAACTCTCATGATGAATAAGGGTACCATGAGGCCTGACAAAAGGTGGGGGTGGGGGTTGACACAGAAATCAGGGTAAGTGCGACAGGGGCACAGGAGGACAGGAGGGAGTTGTGGCTTTAAACAGCCCGGTCAGGGTAGGACTCACTGAGAAGGTTACAGTTAAGCACAGGCTTGAAGGATGCAGGGAAGAGGGCACTCTCAGCTGAGGGAAGTGTGCGCCCGTGGAAGAGCAAGGCATCAGGGAGCGGGGGTCCCAGACTCTATGAGGCCTCAAAAACTTTTATCAGGAGGGCTCTGGCTTTTCCCTGAGGGGAACGGGGAGCCACTGCAGGTTCCAAGCAGAGGAGTGAAAGGCTTTCTAGCCTGTCCTTGTACCTTTTTTAAAAAACCTTTTATTTATTTTACATTGGAGCACAGCCAATTAACAATGCTGTGGTAGTTTCAGGTGCAAAACAAAGGGACTCAGCCATACTGCCCTCGCACCTCTGACCCACTGAAGAGTCCTCCCTTGACGTGCGGTGAGAGGAGGAGCCTGGGGGATAGGACTTAACAGGCCAGTGGTCATCTCTGCCTCAGCTCTCGAGCCCTCCCGCAGCTCAGGGCGTGTTAGCTGTCACCCCACTTCCTGCTGGGCCCTTGGCGCCTCCCAGGCCTCGGCCCCTGCAAGTCCACAACTCTGTGCAGCACCTGACCATGTTGCTGACCCCGAGGGCCGCACGCGAGACCCCTGGCCACTGGTACCTGCGCACCACATCCAGCTTATCCAGGAACTCATAGACCCGGGCGTGATAATAGTAACACTTGGCAGCCACAAGGTCCAAGGCCCGGCGGTTCTGAGTGCTGATCTTCTGCATCAGATCATCCGAAATCTTCTGTGCCTGTGGAGGCAGCCAAAAGAGAGTCAAGCGGCAGTGCTTCAAAATTTAAACATGGAGCTACCACATGAGCCAGCAAGTCCCCTCCTAGGCGTATGTCCAAGAGAACCGGAAACGTATGTTCACATAAGAGCTTGCACAAGAATGTTTATATCAGCATTTCTCACAATAACCAGTAAGTGGAACCGGCCCAAGTGCTTATCATCCAATCAATGGTTAAACAAAAGGTGGTATATCCATGTGATGAAATAGTATTCCTCCATAAAAAGGAACAGAGTACAGATACATGCTACAACATGGATAAACCTAGAAAACCCTAAGCTACAGAAAGAAGTCAGACACAAAAGGCACACAGTATCCATGGGACACAAAGTATTAATAGATTACTGGGCTGCGGGGAGGGAAGAACAAGGTGTGATTCCTAACAGGTATGGTATTTTTCTCTATGGGGGGTGGTGGGGTAGTGATTAAGCTTGTCTGGAATTAGACAAGAGGGCAGCTGTACAACCTTGTGAATATACAAAAAAGCCATCAAAATCTAGACTTTCAAGTGGGTGAATTATAGCTAAAGAGCAACCAATCAAACAAAAACCAACCAGTGGCAAAGCAAGGGAAAAATAAAACAGAAGACTGAGGCATAAGACCTGTCACCTCCTGGGTGTGCCCCTGGGAAAGAAGCTGAGCCTGCCAGGGCAGCTGCCCCAGCTGGAGGCGGTGCTGGAAGGTCGTATCCACAATGGAGTCTTTCAGATCCACAGTAAGAGCTGCCATTTATTAACATGTTGGGAATGCTGACCTTGTGCAGGTCATTGTGCCAAGTGTTTTTTAAATGTATTATTTTTATTTAATACTAATGATAAACCTGTAAGAATGGCAGCTCGTCTTATTTTACACACAGCTGGGAGAAATCAATTTGCCTAAGGTACAAATGGGATTTGAAGCCAGGTCTTTCTGCCTCCAAATCTACTCTTTCCAAAGCATCCGCCATCTGGGGACAGCACCACAGAGAGGTGCAGAGTGACCATGGGCAGGCTTTCCCAGGGCCGGAGCAGGAGGTGAGGGCTCCTCCTCGGATGTGGGGCTGGGCGCATTCTCACGCTGGGCAAGAGTCCGGGGGGGCAGCGAATGGCCCAGTGAGGATCTATTTCTTCACAAGAGGCGACCGCCCCCACTAACCCCACGCGCTGCCTGGCGCGCGTCAGTCACACACTCTGGTCTTGGGATACCTCTCTGTAGCGCTTGCTGTTCATCAGGAAGATGACCACGAGAAGCTGGAGGTAGGCTTCCACTTCAGGCAGGAGGGGAGCCGACGCAGCCTTTCCTGTTCGGGGACGGAACTGTAAATCGGCTTCTGTGTCCATGGGCTAGGAGAGGACGTGAGTTATCGTGGAAGAGCTCAGTCAGATCAGTCAACCAGGAATTTCTTAAGCACTCACTATTATTTCAACAGAGATTTACTAAGTGCCCACTGTGTGCCAAGATTTTTCTGGGTGCTGGGGATACAAAAATATTGAAGGGAGTCAAAAAGGCTGGCAATAAAATCAATACAGAAGAGGGTTACAGAAGTATAACATCCTTATAGAATAGAACAGGTACAGAAAGGATGATGTAAGGACCCCTCAGAGAGCCTACAATCTAACTAGAGATTAAACCACCATACCTGGAACCACTGCAAATTCTGTCAGGCAGGGTTTAATAAAGTGATATAATTCTAGAGATGAGATCAAGAATAATTAGATGGGAGTTCCTGGTGGTCTAGTGGCTGGGATTCTAGGTTTCACTGCTGTGGCCTGGGTTCAATGCCTGGTCAGGGAATTGAGTTATGCAAGCTGTGTGGCTTGGCCAAAAAAGAATAATGAGACAAAAAAAATTTTTTTTGGTGGTAATAAAGAAATTTGGGGGGAAATTGACATATATATAATATTTATTTTCATATCTAGTCACTAAAACTGGAATAATGTGTAACAGATCAAAAAACAATCGTGGTGGGGGACTTCAGAGATGTACAGGTTAAAAAATATTCCAGGCAGGGCTGGGGGAAGGTGCTTTTCCCTTTTCCCAAACAGTAAAGTCTTACTGTCCACCTCAGGGCATTTCCTGAGTTTTACGTCTATGAAACAAATTGTAAGCATACAGAATTTTAGGGAGATGAAGGTAGCTGAAGGGCAATGAAGTTTAAGAAGGGGCAGGACTTGAACTGTACCATGGATGATAAGAGAAGTTTTACAGTCAGAAAGGAAAAGGAGAGGTTTCTCCTGACATGGAGACAACTACCACCAGCAAACTAACGTCATCAACATGCACTCTGTGCCACCCACTGTTCTAAGAGCCTTCCCCGTCTTTCTCAGCAATTGCCCCACAACGTGCCCCCAGAGCTGTTCATCACATACATCAAATGAGGCCCAGGGAAGTTAGGTCAGACACCAAATGGTAGAGCTGGGATTAAAACCTCAACGTTCCCCCAAAACCTGTGCTCTCAACCACTGTTCTCTTTCAGGTGGGGCCACATTGCAGGGCATGTGGAATCTTAGTCCTCCGTCCAAGGATCCAACTACAACCTCTGCAGTGGAAGTGAGGAGTCTTAACCACTGGGCCACCGGGGAAGTCCCTTAACCACTGTTCTCTACATCCTCCATGGTGAAGCTTCAGAGGCAAAGAGATGGTAGAACCTTCTCCTAGGCCCTATGTTGGGAGTGGTGGGAAATGAATGTAGTTGGAAGGGTCCTGATTCTCAGATCCTTTTTCTGACTCAGAATAATGACCCTATAGGTAGAAGGATGGTCCCCCTGTTAGAGGGCAGATGAGTACTAAGAGGGGCTGCTTTGCTTCGTGTCTCTGCTGTGGCAGGTAATAAGACAGGTCTCCAGGATGGGACACAGCTACCCAGGGTGGAATGTGTGTCTCTGTGTGTCTCAAGCCAAGCCCACACTCCTGCGCTGGGCTGACTCCACTCACCTCTTCCAGGAAGGGTAGCAAGAAGTCTCGAGTGGCATTGTTGGAAGTGAAGAAGCCGTGCACGGCCTTGTACAGAACGTAGTGGTTGAGGCGGCGGGATGTGGAAGGCAGCATCCGTAGGGCCCGCAGCACAAACCGAGGCTCCTTGCCCGACACTGCCTTCTCCAGCTGTTTCACATGTTCCTTGATGTCTGTGGGGGAGCAGGGGAGGAAAAATGTGAATTCCAACTCCTATCCCTCCGCCACTCCAGCCAAGCAGTCTTAGGAAGCCTCTTACAAATGTCAGGATGTGGCCAGTCCCTTCTTTTGCTCTAACAGGGTTGAGCAATACTTATGGATGCCATATGCTGATTTTAAGACATACCCAAGAGACACAGAAAAATAAAGCTGGGTTGGGGAAGAAGTAGAGAGTGACATAAAAAGGAAAAAAAAACAAAACAAAACAATGAAAAACAAAAACACATGGGGATTTAGCAGATCTTCAAATAAGAAAACACTTTCCAAATGCGAACAATGGGAGAAATCGCGTACACACACACACAAGACTTAAAGAACTTCACAGAAAAAGCAAATAAACAAACAAAATCCTTCTGATAACTGTAGCAAAAGAAAAATATCTGCAACAAATGTGGCCAGAGATGCATATTCAATAAAGAGCTTGTATAAAGGATTAAAATGAATACAAATGAGTATGGTCAATATGAAAAGAGAAATGACAAATAGACATGAAAAATGTTTCATTAGTATTCAAATAACCACAAATGAAAACATTTTTCAACAACCATTCTAAGAGTATTTGAAAAATGATAACATACAGAGTACAGGGGTGACCAGGCATTTCTGTTTGCATAATGTAAATCAGTACAGTTTTCCTGGACATATCTACCAAAGACCTTAAAAATATCTACCCTTTCAACTCAGGAATCTATACTGAATGAGTAATTATAAAAATAGATCAAATACGTGGGCAGAGATGATGGCTGCAAAGCTATTTATAATGGAGGAAAATGGAAACAAGTGTCCAGAAATAAGGGAGCACCATCAATTGGTAGCTTCTCAGTCTCCCTTGTATTCGCATTCCTTTGTATTAGAATAGGAGCTGATGCAGTCAACGCTATCACATCCTCAAACCACCACCCAGAAGCGTAACTTTGCTTATTTCAATGTTTTTGAAATAGTTTCTCATGCAGTTAAGCTGAGAGAAAATCCAATAAATAGTCCTGTCCTACTCGATCCAGAAGTGGGAAATAGCACCAGGGTCACAGTGGGAGTCTTCACTCTACCCACTCCAAATATGGACAGGATGCTCTAAGCTGGAAAAGTGAAATATAAACTTGGAGGAACAAGAGGAGGATGGAAACTGAGAACAGGCACCAAGGAGAAGAGAAACGGGGGAATTGGCATATAGTTTAGGTGGGAGGTTAGTATCAGGAACTCAAACAAATGACAACTAAAAAGTTGAAAGTGTATAATGTGTTTAAACTCTTTAGAAACAGAGCAGGAGTAAGGGTTTGAGAGAAAAACGAGATAGGATCGTTTGGGCTGTTCAATTAGAGCAAGGAGGAAGCAAGATACTAAGCAGAAAGGGCTCTCAGCGGAGTTTGCTAAAAGTAGTTAAGACAACAGAAATCATTCTTAAAACACAGGGGTCAGTATTCTGTGTTATCCTTATCCCCCTTCAAAGATAAATACAGACACTGGTTTTTATAGAGATCATTCATGCATTGGGGTCACTAGAATCAGTCTGATGAGATATAACTGGAATAATAAGGTAAGAGGAGGGAACTTAGAAGAGGGAGTCTATGGGCCCAGTGAGACCTAGTTCTAGATGCAATTCCCCGTGGAGGGGAGGTGCGTAGAAGGGAGGAGTCCAGAGTCTAGACACTGTTCAGTTATCCGGGCCGCGGTCGGGAGTGTCAGGGTAGCGGGAGCAGGCACTTGGGGGTGATCCCAAGGAACCCCCAAGTCACGGTGGTGGAGGCTACGCTGGGGTCCCAAGGAGAGGCTACATCATTGGGTGCTGTCACCCGTGATCAGGGCACGTCCCCGGCCCAAGCTCTCGTACCCTCCAAGGTGACGGTGTCCAGCTCTCGCTGGGAGTGCTCAGCCGCCGCAGCCGCCGTCTTGCCAGCGGTCTCCCCGGTTGATCCGCCACCCGCCGCCGCCTCCTCTTTCATCTCCACATCCTGGGGGGCCGGGGGCGGCGGTGGTTCTTGTTCCCCTCCGCCGGGCGGCGGCTTCGCCTTGTCCGCGCCGCGGCGCCGCGCCGAGCCCTCCTGCTTCATGGCGCCCGGGGTCGCGGCCTAGTCCGGGGACCGAGGCCGGGGCCTCGCGTAAACCCTCGCACCGGAGACCAGGAACCGAGCCGGGCCTGCACACGAGCGCGGGCTCGCGTCGGGCCGCACGATGACGGAGCAGCTGCAAACCCCTTCCCGGCGCCGGGCCTTCTGGGAAACGACAGGCCAGGCTGGTCGATGGCCGAGTCATCAAAGGGGGAAAAAGTCAACCACCGAGACGCATGATGGAGGCGGAGCTCCACCGAAAGAGCGGGAGGAGCTTCCTTGAGTCTGTAAGGCTTGTTTTAGAGTGCTCCACTGTGTCGATTTTTTTGCTTGCTTCTCTCACACTGTACTTCCGTGAATGTCCACAAGAGGTCCACAAGCGGTCACCTCAGGCTCCAACTGGGTTACAGCGGAGCACCCCACCCCGCAAAGGGTGTATAGGACCTACCGGAACGCAGGGCGTTTTGACGCCATGAGTTGCTGGGCGGGTTTCATGCTTAAACTCTCAGTTTGCCCCCGGCAGGGTTCACTTTCGAGATCCACGAGGCTGGTCCTCAACCGTAGCCCGGTGCATCGAGCACGAGAGAAGAAAAGAATTGCGGAGGGTTGTGGAGCTAGGCTGTTGTTCAGTCACTCGGTCGTGTCCGATTCTTTGCGACTCCATGAACTGCAGCACGCCAGGCTTCCCTGTTCATCGCTGTCTTCTGGAGTTTGCCTAGCGTACTGCTTGCTATCCATGGGGTCGAAAAAAGACTCGAACACGACTGAGCAACTGAGCAACAACAAATGTCCATTGAGTCGGTGATGACACCCAAACATCTTATCCTCTGTCGCCTCCTTACCGTGCCCTCAATCTTTCCCAAGATCGGGGTCTTTTCGTGTTATTCGGCTCCTGGCATCAGGTGGCCAAAGTATTGGGGCTTCAGCATCAGCCCTTCCAATGAATATTCAGGGTTGATTTCCTTTAGAATTGACTGGTTTGATTTCCTTGCTGTCCAAGAGACTCTCAAGAGTCTCCTCCAGGACCACAATTGGAAAGTATCAGTTCTGTTGGATTTGAAGTAAAACCGAACTGGAGACGACAGAGAACCCTATGGGATTCAGACTTTGTCCGAGGTTGAAAAGTAAAAGTCACTGGTTAGGGTAGCCTTTCTCTTCTCCAGGGGATCTTCCCAACCCAGGGGTTGGACCCAGGTTTCCCACGTTGCAGGCGGATTCTTTACCAGCTGAGCCACAAGGCAAGCGCAGCTGTGTTTAGCTAGTGCTGAAAATAAAGCATAAAATCCGCAGCGGAGGAATGCGGATAGAGGAGTGTCGATCAGTTGAGTTGCTCAGTCGTGTCCGACTCCTTGCCACCGCATGGACTACAGCACACCAGGCCTCCCTGTCCATCACCAACTCCCGGAATTTACTCAAACTCATGTCCATTGAGTCAATGATGTCATCCAACCATCTCATCCTCTGTCGCGTCCCCTTCTCCTCCCGCCTTCAATCTTTCCCAACATTAGGGTCTTTTCAAATGAGTCGCTTCTTCACATCAGAGGCCAAAGTATTGGAGTTTCCAATGTATATTCAGGACTGATTTCCTTTAGGATGAACTGGTTGGATCTCCTTGCAGTCAAGGGACTCTCAAGAGACTTCTCCAACACCACAGTTCAAAAGCATCAATTCTTCCGCTCTCAGCTTTCTTTATAGTCCAACTCTCACATTCATACATGACTAGTGGAAAAACCATAGCTTTGACTAAACGGACCTTTGCTGGCAAAGTAATGTCTCTGCTTTTTAATATGCTATCTAGGTTGGTCATAACTTTTCTTCCAAGGAGCAAGCATCTTTTAATTTCTTGGCTGCAGTCACCATCTGCAGTGATTTTGGAGCCCCTCAAAATAAAGTCTGTCACTGTTTCCATTGCTTCCCCATCTATTTGCCATAAAGTGATGGGACCAGATGCCATGATCTTCATTTTCTGAATGTTTAGTTTTAAGCCAACTTTTTCACTCTCCTCTTTCACTTTCATCAAGAGGCTCTTTAGTTCTTCTTCATTTTCTGCCATAAGGGTGGTGTCATCTGCATATCTGATGTTATTGATATTTCTCCCGGCAATCTTGATTCCAGCTTGTGCTTCATCCAGCCCAGCATTTCTCATGATGTATGCTGCATATAAATTAAATAAGCAGGGTGACAATATACAGCTTTGACATACTCCTTTCCCGGTTTGGAACCAGTCTGTTGTTCCATGTCCAGCTTTAACTGTTGCTTCTTGATCTGCACATACAGATTTCTCAGGAGGCAGGTCAGATGGTCTGGTATTCCCATCTTCTTAAGAATTTTCCACAGTTTGTTGTGATCCACACAGTCAAAGGCTTTGGCATAGTCAATAAAACAGAAGTAGATGTTTTTCTGGACCTCTATTGATTTTTTGATGATCCAACGGATGTTGGCAATTTGATCTCTGGTTCCTCTACCTTTTCTAAATCCAGCTTGACCATCTGGAAGTTCGCGGTTCACACACTGTTGAAGCCTGGCTTGGAGAATTTTGAGCATTACTTTGTGTGAGAGGAGTGCAATTATAGGGTAGTTTGAGCATTCTTTGGCATTGCCTTTTCTTTGAGATTAGAATAAAAACTGACCTTTTCCAGTCTGTGGTCACTGGTGAGTTTTCCAAATTTTCTGGCATATTAATTGCAGCACTTTCACAGCATCATCTTTTAGGATTTGAAATAGCTCAACTGGAATTCCATCACCTCCACTAGCTTTGTTTGTAGTGATGCTTCCTAAGCCCCACTTGACTTCACATTCCAGGATGTCTGGCTCGACAAGAGTGGTGAGTGATCATCATTATCTGGGTCGTGAAGATCTCTTTTGTATAGTTCTTCTGTATATTCTTGCCACCTCTTCTTAATATCTTCTGATTCTGTTAGGTCCATACCATTTCTGTCCTTTATTGTGCCCATCTTTGCATGAAGTGTTCCCTTGGTATCTCTAATTTTCTTGAAGAGAATTCTAGTCTTTCCCATTCTATTGTTTTCCTTTATTTCTTTGCATTGATCACTAAGGAAGGCTTTCTTATCTCTCCTTGTTATTTTTTGGAACTCTGCATTCAAATGGGTATATCTTTCCTTTTCTCCTTTGCCTTTCGCTCCTCTTCTTTTTACAGCTATTTGTAAGGCCTCCTCAGACAACCATTTTGCCTTTTTGCGTTTCTTTTCCTCCTGTACAATGTCATGAACATCCATCCATATTTCTTTAGGCACTCTGCCTGTCAGATCTAATCCCTTGAATCCATTTCTCACTTTCACCGTATAATTCTAAGGGATTTGATTTAGGTCATACCTGAGTGGTCTAGTGGTTTTCCCTACTCTTTAAAATTTAAGTCTGAATTTGGCAATAAGGAGTTCATGATCTGAGCCACAGTTAGCTCCCAGTCTTGTTTTTGCTGACTGTATAGAGCTTCTCCTTCTTTGGCTGCAAAGAATATAACCAATCTGATTTTGGTCTTGACCATCTGGTGATGTCCATGTGTAGAGTCTTCTCTTGTGTTGTTGAAAGAGGGTGTTTGCTATGACCAGTTCATTCTCTTGGCAAAACTCTATTAGCCTTTGTCCTGCTTCATTCTGTACTCCAAGGCCAAATTTGCCTGTTACTCCAGGTATTTCTTGACTTCTACTTTTGCATTCCAGTCCCCTATAATGGAAAGGACATCTTTCTGGGTGTTAGTTCTAGAAGGTCTTGTAGGTCTTCATAGAACTGTTCAACTTCAGCTTCTTCAGCATTACTGGTCAGGGCATAGACTTGGATTACTGTGATATTGAATGGTTTGCCTGGGAAATGAACAGAGATCATTCTGTCATTTTTGAGATTGCATCCAAGTACCTGGGATTTCCTTGGAAGGAATGATGCTAAAGCTGAAACTTCAGTACTTTTGCCACCTCATTCGAAGAGTTGACTCATTGGAAAAGACTCTGATGCTGGGAGGGATTGGGGGCAGGAGGAGAAGGGGACGACAGAGGATGAGATGGCTGGATGGCATCACCGACTCGATGGACGTGAGTCTGAGTGAACTCCGGGAGTTGGTGATGGACAGGGAGGCCTGGTGTGCTGCAATTTATGGGGTCGCAAAGAGTCGGACACGACTGAGCGACTGAACTGAACTGAACTGAACTGCATTTCATCTCGGACTTTTTTTGGGGGAGGGTGTATTTGGGTGTAATTACCTCAGTGTAATAAAATTTAGGAGTCTGGTCTCTATGAGACCCAGGGATAGCATATTTAGGGGACGGGGTGGTAAAAAATCAGCTTCAGAATGTGGTATGCTGGAAGCTCTGTTCTGGGCTGTGGTGTATTGTGAGGCTGGAGGAAACAGAGAGGCTTCAGGGGTCCTTTGGGGATATGATATGCATCCAGACAGACACTGTAGTGAAATGGGGAACAGAGTACTAGTGCAGTTAAGGAGCACCTAAGAGTCCCCTTGGGAAAAAAAATGGACCTGAAGCCCCGTCGACTCCTTCAAAGGGCTCCTCTGGTGATTCTGCAGGAGTATACAGATTCCAGTTTCCTAAGACACCAAAAGCAAAAAACTCCTTTTCTCTCTTGGAACTTTTATCTCTCCCGTAAATGGAAGCTTTGCGTTTAAACCAAGTCAGACCCTGCAAGGCAACCTAGCTCTGCTGTAAGGTCCTAGAGGGAGAGAATGTTTTGACCATATTCTCCTTTATATTTTTACAAAGAGAGGATATTCTTTGTATCCCTCCTTTTATTCTATTGCAGTGAATAGCTAGCTTCTTATACTAAGTAGTGACTTCCTAAATGGACAATTGTGTTCTCTAGTTTTAGTGAAAAATGATCAATTCTTCCCAAACTGTACCCCTGCGCTCTAGGGCTGGGAGATTGGATAACAGGACTTTTGAATCATCACTGGAGTAAACTCATTAAAATGTGTTCTTCTTTAAAAAAAAAACAAAAAACTATTTATTTGGCCATGCTGGGTCTTAGTTGAAGCACGCTGGATCTAGTTCCCTGACCAGGGATGAAACTGGGGCCCCCAGCATTGGGAGCTTGGAGTGCTAGCCATTGGACTACCAGGGAAGTCCCTAAAGCATGTTCTTTATAACACCATGTCTGTAACTGTAGGTAGATGAGAATGGCAAAGGAAGAAAGCAGATGGGCTTTGTTGTTCATCTTTATGAGCTTACCCTTCTGGATAGTTAGAGTGTTAGCTCACTTCATTATTAAGTTTACATCACAAGGGAAAAACAATCAAGTCAGCAGAAAACTACCTAGTAGGTCCTTGAGCAATATATCCAGGCCTTGGAAAATGCCCCAGCATGGGGGAGGATGGCTTAACACAAAGTTTTTGGCAGTTGGTCTTGAATTCTTTGTGAGTGAGGGAATCAGCCTGGAGAAGGGTGGCTAAGAAGAGGAAGAGTCTGACTCCTGGGGCCAAAAACCTTGGAGAAATTATTCCATCCATAAAACTATGTTAAAAGAGATCAGTGAAAGATGTTAAAACCCAGCTTTAGGCAGAGGAGGCTGGTATAAACCTAGCAGTTTTACAAGACTGAATGTGTATGTTAACCCGTCCACATGCCAGTTCTATCCACCTCACTTCCTCCTGCAACCACCCTAATTGAGGGCAGAAGAAGGAAAGGTGGAATGAGAAGATAATATAATATTTTCTTTTTAAAAATTTTGAATCACTCTTATTCTTTGTATGCTTCGTCCTGTCTGACTCTTTGCGGCCCCATGGACTGTACCCCACCAGGCTCCTCTGCCTGTGATATTTTCCAGGCAAGACTACTGGGGTGGAGTGCCATTTCCTGATCTTCCTTACTTGGATCAAACCCAAGTCTCTTGCATCTCTTGCATTAGCAGGTGGATTCTTTATCACTAGTACCACCTGGGAAGCCACCCACCCAGTATTCTTGGGGTACCATTTATTTTTTACTTATCTGCATTAAATATATATATATATATATATATTTGGCTGCATGGATTGTGGTATCTTAGTTCCCAGACTGAGGATAAAACCTGGCCCCCTGGCATTGGAAACTTAAGAGTCTTAACAACTGGAGAGCCAGGGAATTCCCCTGCATTTTCTATTCAATAAAGTTGGAAGTTGTCTTACTCTTGTGCTTGTACCACATATCTCTAGGTCTTCACCTTTCCCAGTCCCTCAACCCAAGTCCAGAGAACCTCAAAGACTCCTCTTGGAAGACAAATTGCTTTCATGATCTTCTGATTCTAGAGTCTAGAGTCCACATTCTACACCTTCCTAGTTCTTCTCCGAGCATTTTCTAGCCAGTCTGAGGACATCATAATAGTGCTCATGTACATATAATCTGTATAGAGTATGATAATGTCTTTGTTTTTTTCTGGCACAAATTAAGAATTTCCTTAGGATAGATTCTTTAAGGAAAAACACCAAAAGACGTTTCACTCTAAGTGAAATAATGTTTTTTTCATCAATTCCAGTAAAGTTTGACTTTTGGAATCATAAGTGGGAGGGGTTGGAATAGGAACTTAGTTAATTAATTTGGGATTTGCTGAAATGGTTCATAGTTTTTCAACTTTGAGTGTTTACACTATTAGAGAATTTAAGCATCTGTGGGTGGGCTGTGGAGCAGTAGGGATGGGGGATGTACAGAGTTGGACAAGTGGGAATTGAGTGATCAGTTACAGTTTCCATTATCCTTAGCCTGGTGGTTCTGAAATGCCCTTGGGTGTTCGCATGGGTACAGTGAGGTAGGGAAGGCATTAAGGAAGCAGGAGTTGAATCGAAGAGGCAAGTTAGGAGGCCTTGGTCAGTAGCTGCAGGAGGGAGAGGCCAGCATATAGGGCACAGAGGCGGGGGAGGGTGTCTGGGTCCCAAGCGTACTGGGGGCCAGATCTCTGCACTTCCAGGCCACTCAGTCCCACTAGGGCCTCTGTGAGGGTCAGTTCCTCTTCCCCAAGGCAGGAAAGCAGCTCAGGTCGCAGGGGGAATACACCGTCTTTATCCTGGAGGAAATTCTGTTCCATTGTGCTCTCCACCTGGAAGGAAACAAAGTAGCGTGAAAAGAAAGAACTAGAAACCTCTATTCCTTTCTCCCAACTCACAAAATCCATAAAGAGGGCTAACTTTCTCTAACTTTCTCTCCTAACCCCTTAGGTTACATTACATGACAACTCTGCCTGGACTTTTTAACAGCCTTGTAGGATGGGCAGCACATTTATTTTTAGACCCATTTTGCAGAGGAGTGAATTGAGGCAGACTCAGACATTAAGATCGACTCACATCACTTGGCTAGGAATAAACCAAGCTAGAGTTTTCTGTCTCTTTTCCCAGGATCCGACTGAAAAACGCAGATAGTTGCCCAGAAATGCACTCCTCTACCTCTAGTTGTGAAATAGCAAATAGGAAGAAACATGGAGAGAAATGAGAAGTAGGCATGATCTCCTAGGATAAGACAGAGGCCCTGTAGGATGGTTCTGTCATTAGGTTAGATCGTATCTTTCCACCAGTTATAGCTGACTCCCTTCCAAAGTCTCCCTAACATCTGCCATTTTTTTCTTACCAGCTTTAGCTGCACTGGTAGGATCTTTTTCTCCACAGATTTTACCAGCAGCTTCTGTTGGGCTTCACTTAGCTCTGGAGAAAAAAAGCAGAGGAAGAGATGTGTGTTGGTGCAAAGGGAACTACAAGTTCCAAATGGGTGTACTTCCAGAATTTCAGCATTCACTGATTTATATGTTCACCCACGGTGGAATGCCTGTCTGGGCTGAGCACCTTTGCTGGGTGTGTTAGGTAAAAATCATGCTCACTCAAGGAACTTCTCCGCATTGTAGTCAAGAAGACAAAATAACGTGTAATTACAATGTGGGCTGTGACAGGAGCCATAGCTGAGGATCTGCTTTGGTCTTGGTGTTTGGGGGCAGGCTTCTTCTTTTTTTTAAATTAATTAATTAATCTGTCTGTGCTGGGTCTTAGCTGAAGCATGTGGAATCTAGTTCCCCGACTAGGGATCAAACCCGGACCCCCTGAATTGAGAGCATGGAGTCTTAGCCACCACCAGGGAAGCTCCTAGGGGGCAGCCTTCTTGAAGGAACAAACATCTCAGCTTACATGTGAAGGATCAGAGTGTTTTTCAAAGTGGGACAATATTTCTTGCAGAAGGAAAAAGAATTCATGGGTAAGATCAGATGTTATCCTCATATTAAAGCTATCAGATATTGAAATTAAAATGAAGAGCTTAGCAATATGCAGAAGTTTTAAATATATGGCTGATAAAACTAGGATTATTTTCCAACCTCTGTTAGCAAGACTAGGGTATGGTGACCATGTGCATCATAAGGAATGAAACCAATTTTTTTAGAATGTAGATATAAACTACTTAACTGCAGTATAATTTGCCTGGCATTTATTTACTCATTCATTCATTCAATAATTCATTTAGTGACTCATTCCTACTACTGAATAGGTGTATAAATAAAGACCTCACTCCCCACTTACCAGATAGGGCTCCAAGGAAATAGAGGATGGCGTCCATAGCCCCCTTTGATAGCAGGACATCCTTTGGGAGTGCCTCCAGGGTCTCTTCATGTCCTTTGCCTAGAGCTCCTTCAAGCTGTGGGGAAAGCTGGGTGACTATTTAGGAGAACATGGGTAGAGCTCCCAGTGCCTGGCACATGACAGTCCCTTGAGGTGTGTTAACTCTCTCCATTTCCTTGTTTCTTTTTCAAGATATCAAGTCCTGAAAAGTATTAGACTCTTGGGTTCCTTGGTCCCTGTGTCTTGACTCTGGAAAGGAAAGGTCGAGCCCCCTTCCAAAAGAAGGTTCTGCTGGCCTGCTGCCCCCCCTCTGTCTATCAGGGGGAAGCCTGGGAACCTGCACTGTTTGCCCATCTCCAAAGAGACACAGGGCACAGTGGCGACCCTGGCAGCCTGGGAGGCGGGCGCTTGACCAGCCTTGGAGAAAGCATCCACTGCCGACTCCTCTGGCCACTGGCCATCTGCTGCCAGGTCCGTGGGGTCCCCCACCAGCTCCCCCACCTCCACGTTCCCCTGTATCTCCTGCCTTTCCCTTGGGTCCTCACCGTCAGCTCCAGGTCTTGTAGCTCCTTTTTCTTCCCTAGGAGTTTGCTGAGGGAGCTGAGCAGGGAGCTCTTCCCTTCCGGGCTCAGTTTCTCCACTTCCCGGGTCTCCCTTTGAACCTCTTCTTTTAGGGTCCTGAAGTCCTCGTGTACTGCCCCTGTGGCAACAGTAGATGCGGCATCCCCTTCATCAGTTCAGTATATGCTCTCCTGGCGGGTCTCCTTCACTCAGCCCTGCTCAGGCCCCCAGGCTCTGCTGCCCCTGAGCTCTGCTCTCAGCTACAGCCTGGCTTCTTTTTTTGCTTGACCAAGGTTCACAGTTATAAAGTTATTCCTCAGACTTGACTTAAGGTGTTGAGTGGGGAGATGGGGAATCGAGGGGTGGGCCAGGACCCACAGTATCATCTAAACCAGGTGTTCATTCCCCCTGAGATTCTAGGCTCCATCCCAGATCAGTAGACAGCTGACTTCCCTTTCTCTAGGACCACCCACTAAGAGTTGAGAAGGAAGGTCTATTTTCCCTTCTTAAGAGTCAGTTGACAAAGTGATTTTGGTGACTGGGTGAAGACCAGGAGGGGACTGCTCAGAAGTGTGTGCGTGCTGCATGCCAAGTTGCTTCAGTCATGTCCAACTCTTTGCAACCCTATGGACTGTAGCTCACCAGGCTCCTCTGTCCATGGATTCTCCAAACAAGAATACCGGAGTAGGTTACCATGCCCTCCTCCAGGGATCTTCCCAACCCAGGGATTGGACTTGCGTGTCTTATGTGTCCTACACTGGCAAGCAGATTCTTTAGCACTAGCAGCACCTGGGAAGCTTCAAGAGCAGTGGGTCTAAATCCAAGGACATGGGCTGGCTAGGGATAGCTTGAACGTTGGCCTGCCCCTCTAGGGGCCTGGCATCCTAGGAACACATCCAACCTGCTTTGGAAAGAGTGGGCTTCCTGAAAGTGGCTCCAAGCCCCACCACCAGGGACTCAGCACTTGTCTTCCTCTCCCTTCACCCTAAGGTTACTTCCACTGTCTTCCTGCCAATGTCTAGGGAGAAACACAAATTTCCTTACCAACATCAGATGCCTGGATAACTGAAGGAAAAAAAAATCCAATTAGAAGGCAATCCTCCCAAACAATAGCCATACCCAGGGAGTGGGACATAAAGGGAGGTTAGGAAATACATCCTGTCTCCTGGGATGTCCCAGCTGTCTTAAGGATACTCTTGTTCCATTTGTGGGAGGCAGAAATGGGGCAGCAGAGAAGCTAAGGCATTGTGAAAAGGGGCACTTGGATTGAGTTGGCATCACTGTGACTCAGTGGCTTCTGCTCCAGGCGCTGGGCAGCAGAGACGCAGATGCGTGTATGACAGGTCGTTATTACTAAGGCCTTGAGGACAGAGGTCGGAGGCATCTGACCACCCAAGAGTCTTGTGCAAAGACTTTCCCCCTTCTACTGCTTTTCCCCAGGCTGTTGGAATTCCTGCCATGTTTCAGAGACAATAGTTTTTCTGAGATCTGCTCTGCCACGTTCCTTTTCAGTCCCAGAGAGAAGGGAAGAAAAACGTTGGAGTTTAAAAACCCTATCAAGAAAGTTGCAGTGAAATGACAGGAAACACTTACGGGTGAACTTCTCGTCTTCTGGCTTTTCTGAAGACAGAAACAACACACATATGTCAGCATAAAATCTCTTTGTGCCTTTTTATCTAGAGCAGTTGTCAAGGCAGCTTTATCAGTGATCATTATAAAAACAGAACTCTCCGCCTCTGCAATTTTGGGAACACACACTGTCTCCAGTATTGCTGCTTCTGATGGTGCCTTCCGGTCTCTTTCTGTTTCTCTGTCTCTCTTGGGCACATTTCTATGCCTCTATCTGCCTTTCCTAAAGCTGAAGATGGATATTTTTAGAGCCTTGGGAAACAAAACCAGGGGGCTTCTTGAGGGCTTCTGGTATACCCTATTAGAGGGTGCAGGATGTCAGCAAATAATGTCAGGGGTAGGGAGGAACACATGGGGAGCCAGGAAGCAATTTTTACTTACCTCCAGGAGGGAAGGTGTGCATGTTATCATTGTAGATGTGTGGGATATCTGTAAGAAACAAAAGCGGGGAGGGCATAAGGACTTTTAACAGCTGCCCCAACTTTCTTTCTCTGGCCTCAATCCTATGGACTCTGCTAAAGGCTAAGAACCTGTCTTTGAATACCTCAACATTATCCCCGATCTGTCTCTATGGCTGGAAGTAATCTTTTCTTCCTCTGTAAATCTTTCCGTATGATATCACTATTTTCTACTTTGCATTCTAGTACTGGTATCTGTGTCTGTTTCCTCCATCAGAACCAGACTTCTATTTTTTTGGCCACGTGGCATGCCAGATCCTAGTTCCCTGTCCAGGGATCGAACCCAAGGCCCCTTCAGTGGAAGTATGGAGAGTTAACTGCTAGACCACCAGGAAACTCCTGGCCCCAGAGTTCTTGAGAGCAGAGGCTGTGCTTGTTCATCTCTGTACTCCCTTCTCCCTGCTAACAAAAGTGCCTAGCTAGCACTCAGGAGATGCTCAGAATCCAGGGTTCCTCACTTCCAGAGCAGCCCCTACAGTGGAGGTTGGACCACAATACAATACTCCTTCCCCAGTGTTGCCACAAGCGGGGAGCAAGATGCCTTAGGAGTGTGTGGGTAACTCTTGTCTGCAGGGGAAAACATGCTCACCCCACTCATCTTTGCCTTTGACCATCAGCTGTCTCACTCGAAATGCCAGGATGCAGCCCTTGGGGATGGTGACAGCTCCTTGTGGTTTACGGATCCCTAGGAGTAGACAATGAGGATTTGTGAGTCTGCAGAGATCCTACATGTGAGATATTGGGAGTGAGGGGGTAAAGGGCAAGTGGAAGGCCAGGCCCAAAAGCCCTTGGGGAGATAAGAAGTTAGGAACCCTTCAGCGGTGTCCCTGATCGTCTTTCCATCCAGTGTGGAATGAGCTTCAGAGCTCTTCTGCTCATTTCTGCTGATCACCCCTTTCATGACCTCTTTCTGTCTTCCGGGTTCAGACACATGAAGGAACCGGGCAGACCTGTTCACCACCTGCCTGTGCATCCCTGTCCCACTTTAGAGCGTCCATCCAGGCCCTGGTTCCTGCTTCCTCTTTGCCATGTGTCCCATGATCACCTCCTTCAGGAAGCCTGCCATGATTAATCCTTACTCCCGGTTCCAACTCAGCCCTTGAATATTTACACAGTATGTTGTTGTTCAGTTGCTAAATCATGACTATCTCTTTGTGACCCCATGGACTGCAACATGCCAGGCTTCTCTCTCCTCTGCTATCTCCCAGAATTCACTCAAATTCATGTCCATTGAGTCAGTGATGCTATCTAACCATCTCATCCTCTACCACCTCCTTCAAAAGCCTTCAATCTTTCCCAGCATCAGAGTCTTTTCCAATGAGTCAGCTCTTTGTATCAGATGGCCAAAGTATTGGAGCTTCAGCTTTAGCATCAGTCCTTCCAATGAATACTCAGGGATTTACTTTAGGATTGACTGGTTTCATCTCCTTGCCTTTTTTTGGATTCATACTTACACAGTATAGATATAGGTAAGTAAAGACTACTTATTTATATTGAATTTTCCAAGCCTGTGTTCTCTGGCCTTTCACCTCTGTGTCTCCTTCATGAGACTGAGACCTTTCTGGCAGCAAGGACATCTTTCCTAAGACTGGGAGCACTGTAAGGGAAAACTGGTGGCTGTGAGTTTCCCCTTCTCTAGTAGCTCCCTGTGGCAGCTGGCACAGGAATCTACCCAACTGGGCACCTGACAATAGAGATGACTGGTTCCTGGCCAACTGGTGTCTGGATGTTGAAGAACAAGGGGAGGGAGTGGGTCCTTTTCAGTATCCTGGGGCAGGCGGCGCTGATTGGGCAAAGCAATGCAGCCTCTGAGGGTAAACTCAATGTAAGAGTGTGTGAAGCAAACCTGTAACCCCAACGGGGCAAAGAATGGGAGGGAGAAGCAGCCTTCGGCTCTGCCAGCTCTCTCCAGGGTCACCTCCTGCACGGCCTCCACTACTTCCATCACCACGTACAGGTTCTCTCCTCGACTTCGCATCTCCTCCAGGAATGGGTGCTCTGCCATCAGCTTCCTGTGACAGGAGAAACAGAAGGGACCTGTCCAGAGCTTTTCCCCATCTGGGCCCTGCCCTTCTCTTTTCTTCTGTCATTCCCAGGAGTGAGGCCTGGGGGTGTCGGGAAGCGTGAGGACTCTGGAGCAAGACAGGCTGGAACCCAGCTCTCCCGGCTCCTGGCAGGGCAGCTTCTCTGAGTCTGGGTTGCCTCATCTATAAAATGAGGATAATGACACCTACTTCTGGGAAGAAAGAGAGAGAGAGACTGGGGAACCCTCGGGCACAGCACCTGGCCTAGAATGGGGTCTTATGGTTATTTCTTTCTCCCTTGGATTCCCCTCCTTTTCCTCTCTGTTCTTAGTTCTGTGTATCTCTCCTGGGGGGGTCCTTTCTTCCTCTCCACTTTTTTTTTTTTTGGCTTGTGGAATCTTAGCTCCCTGACCAGGGCTTGAACCCGGGTTCCCGCCAATGAAAACTTGGGGGTCCTAACCACTGGACCACCAGGGAATTCCCTGCAATACAGAAGTATTAACACAGCCAGGCGGCACATTAGATCTCTCCCAGGTGCACTTTGACAAAATCCTCTTCCTCACCCTGCCAAGTCCATCCACTCTGTTGTCCTCGAGACTTTGCATCCATGCAGCCCTTTTCTTTCTGTCTGCTCTTCCCTACCTAGTTTATCTCTCTGATGGGCAGTGGAACACAGTCTTTCCTATCTGCCCGCCTTCCCTGTTCTTTATCCTCTGACACACTTCCCCCGTCTGGCCAGATTAATCATGGCACATCAGAGCATCGTCAAGTCTCCCTGTACACGGTACAGCATAGATGTGTCCTTGACCTGGGTCCTCCAAGGTCTTGGCTCTCCCTACATTTCTCTCTTGTTTTACTCTTACTTGCTTCTGCCAAACTGGCTATTCATGGCCCCTATAGGTTAAAACAATTTTTTTAATGGATGGATTGCATTTATTTATTTATTTTGGCCACACTGTGTAGCATGTAGGACCTTAGTTCCCTGACTATGGATGGAATCCACATCCCCTGCATTGGAAGCTTGGAATCTTAACCACTGGACCATCAGGGAAGTCCTGTCGCTATAGGTTTTGAGATTTCTCACCTGTGTGCCCTTGTAATGCCATTCTCCCAAGCCCTGCAGGTCCAATTTCTGCTTATCTTTCAAGGCCTTCCCTAGGGCTTCCCTGCTGGCTCAGATGGTAAAGAATCCACCTGCAATGCAGGAGACCCGGGTTCCATCCCTGAGTTGGGAAAATCCCCTGGAGAAGGGAATGGAGAAGGGAATGGCTATCCACTCCAGTATTTTTGCCTGGAAAATTCCATGGAAGAGGAGCCTGGTGGACATGATTGAGTGACTAACACTTTCACACTTTCAAGGCCTAGGTTGTGGGCTGCCTTCTCTGTGAAGTCTGTTCTCGTTTCCCCAGCAAGAAGTCCCTCTGACCTGCCACAAAACTCAGGCAAAGCCCTCCTCTGGCACTTACATTTCTAGCCTTGGATTAGAGTCACTGTTGTACATTTCCCCCCACTCTGAAATCGCAAGGCAAAGGTACTCTAGTGCGGTCCAGCACCTAACAGAGTGCTTTGTACTTGGGCGGGCTGAGTTTACTGCTTGATTCCCCAAGCACCTCAGCCTTTTCTTCTTGCCTCCGCAGCACTCACCTCCTTTCAACCACCACTTAACTACTTAAAAAGTCAGTTCCCTTGTCAAGTCAAACATCTGAGAAACCCGCAGACTTGGCAAGGGCCACACCCCTGTGCTGCTGGGGCAGCGTTCCTGAGGGCTGCTCCATGCAGGCTGGGGCTGGGTGGGGGGCTTTGTTTACGCAAGGAGAATACTGTGCTCCAGTCGCAGTAGGGAGCATTTAAGGTTTCTTCCCTTTTTAGTGTATTTTCATAGAGTCTTATGGTAGGGAAAAAAACCCTACAGAATTTCATCGAACACTTATCACTTTTCAGGAGAGAAGGCTGAAGCGAAGTGACTTTTCCAAGGCCACACAACTCATTAGCGTGAAAACACTCATCCTCGGGTGTTTGTGATAGTGGGGAGGTGGTGGAAGGATGGGGGTGGGGTTGAGAGGAGTGGTTAGGAAACGGCCGGAAGCACCCACAGGCTGAAGGGTCATCTTCAAGAGCTCCTCTGGGGTGACCATAGGTGAAGTTCAGTGTGAGGGCCCTGCCTTTTGACTCAAGCCCAGAGCACCCTTCACCGCACAGCTTTGCCCCGAGTCTCACCGCTCGTGGTGCAGGGTCTCCAGAGCCTTGGGTGCCACACTGAGGGTCTGGACCTCCAGGGTGCTGTTCTGGGACAGGCCGGCCGTCCCCTTCACCTTGACCGTCTTTGGCACGTCCACCTCTCCCTCCACTCGGGCATCCAGCATATTTTTAAAGCCAAAGTTCCCCGAATCTGTTGGGTCTGCAGGAGGGAGAAGATGAAGGGGGCTGGGCTGAGAGGTGCTTCCTCCTCCCTGCCTCCTTCGAGAACGTTCTGGCTAGAGGATTCCCACCCCTGTCCCCTGGGCAGAGACAGCTTCAGGTCCTCCTGGTTGGCCGGCTCCAGCCCCTCCCTCATTCCCCAAGTCCGTGGCCAAGGCTGACCTGAAGGAGAGCTGCCAGGTTCGAGAATGTCCAGGAAGGTGTAGTCAGTGCGGACATACCGGGCACCCCAGAAGAGGGTGCTCTTCCGCTTCCTCAGGACCAGGCAGAAGGGATGGAAGCGCTTGAAGTCTATGAGGCTGTCCAGGGGGTCAGGTCCCCTCGAGGGTTTAGCTGTCTGGTCAGGGCCCGGGTGACATTTTCAAACATGGTCATTGTCTCTGTACGGGGAGGGAAAGTGACAAGTTGGGAGGAAGGGTGACATCTTCCACCAAGGCTGGTCCATGGGCTCTGGGGTAAGGTATGCCCTTAAAGACGCCTGAATCCTCGGGATGTCAGAGCTGAAAGGGACCAGAGGCGTCTTCGTTTTATGGTGAGGAAATGAGGCCCCGAGAGCTGAAACAACTTGTCTGGCTGCAAGGCTGGCTAGAGGAGGCAGCCCTCCCCTCTCTTTGTGAAGGGCTCTTTGCTCACTCCCTGCTCACTTTCTTCCTGGACTTGGAGCCTGACTGGCACATCTCATTAATGTGGAAGTAAAGCTCCTTTCACTCAGCTACGCCCACCTTGTCTCCCCACCAGTGAACCGTGTAAACCACCACCTGGGGAATCTGGGGGAGGGAGGCAGCCACCGCTTGTGCCTAGGAGAACCCAGGGGACAGTGCTGCTCACCCAGCTGCTCTTCCTTTGGGTGAGAGTCACTCCCTGTATCTTAATGTCGCTCGTGCCCTGCTCCTGGCTCACAGCGATGGGTAGACCCACTTCCCTCCAGGTACCACTCAACAAATCCAGACATCTTGCTGCTCTTTGCTGGTACCTCCTCTCCCATCTGGAATCCCTGTTCGTCCTTTAAGACTCACTTTGGGTTACTTTGGGTCACTCCTCTGTGACCCCTTCCTTCCCCGCTTCCAGCAGCCGGTGACTCTACCCCATGTCCCCAAAGCACTGTGTACATGCCCTTCTGAAACACCTGCCACCTCATGTGGCTGTGATCTGTTTACTTGACCCTCACTTATTCGACCGTGACCTCCCTGAGGCCAGGAAGTGGGTCTTAGTCATCTCTGTGGCCTCAGCTCCAAGCACAGTGCCCAGTGCAGACACGGAGCTTGACAAATGTGCGTGGAAAGAATGAATGAAGAGGGGAATGAAGAAATGCAGCCCTGTGGCTCAGATGGTAAGAGTCTGCCTGCAATGCAGGAGACGTGGGTTTGATCCCGGGGTCGGGAAGATCCTCTGGAGGAGGGCCTGGCAACCCACTGCAAGATTCTTGCTGGGAAAATCCCATGGACAGAGGAGCCTGGTGGGCTACAGTCCATAGCATCGCAGAGTCAGACACGACTGAAGCAACTAACACTGGGAGACATAAGCTAGGATCAGAAGGCCCTGGAGAGTGCGGGGCCTGCATCAGGTTCATGGCCTCTGGTCTCTGCCTTTGAGGTTCAAGTCCAGGTGTTTTAGCTGGTCAGCCAGCTGGCCCAGCTGAATTATCCCCAGGGGTGGAAGAGGACATACCAGCCGGCTGGAAACCACCCCACACACGCTGGGGGCACCTCACAGAGTCAGGGAGGCTGGGGGCACACTCACAGGTACACGGGGCCATTCTGCCAACCATACAACCCTGCTCCAACGTGCTTTTTTAATCCCTCCTTGGAGGGCTCAGGTGGGACAGGCAACCTGGCCAGCCAGGAAAGTCTTGGGTGACTGCTGTCTCCTCTTCACCAGAGAAGTGCTCATGGGGCCACCTCTCCCTTCCTTCCCCAAGGCCAGTCAAGATTCCTACCCCATGGACTTCCCTGGTGGTCCAGTGGCTAAGACTCCATGCTCCCAATGCAGGGGACCCCAGGTTCGACCCCTGGTCAGGGAACTAGATCCCACATGCTGCAACTGAGAGATGTAGCAAGACCCAGTGCAGCCAAATAAATAAATAAATACTAAAAAAATATTTCTACCCCACTGGCCCTATGGGACTCCTAGGCCCTTCCCGTCCCACCCATGTTCTTGTTCACC
>SJXQ01009688.1:398532-426597 GCA_006408695.1 Aepyceros melampus | reverse complement strand
TGGTATTATGAAAGATGCCCAGCAGCAGTGAGGAGGGGGACGGAGCTAGCCCTCCTGTCTGGCTCCCTTCAGCATCTCAGAGCCTCGGTCACCAGGTACAGACCGGTTCTGCCCATGCCCCTGAAGCTTCTTCAGCTTCGTGCGCTGGGTGGGGTGGAGCTGGCTCTGAGCGGGTGGAGCTCTCTTCCTGTCCACATCCAGCTCTCTCAGTGGCACCCCTGGGTCCACCCTTCCCTCAACCCATTCCCTGGGGAGGGAGTGTGTGTATCATAGAGGGACAGGGGGCCTGTGTGTGGATTCTAGTCCTGGAAGAACCAGGACACCTCAGTCTCTGTGTGACCTTGGACAACGCACCACCCTTTTCTGGGCTCCTTTGTATTGATAGTTGCGGTGCACGGGCTTCTCATTGTGGTGGCTTCTCTTGTTGCAGAGCATGGGCTCTAGAGGTTGCAGGCTTCAGGAGTCACAGCATGCAGGCTCAGTAGTTGTGGCACATGGGCTAGTTGCTCTGAGGCATGAGGAGTCTTCCCAGATCAGGGATGGAATCCATGTCCCTTTTTTCTGGGCTCCTTTGTATTGATAGTTGCGGTGCACGGGCTTCTCATTGTGGTGGCTTCTCTTGTTGCAGAGCATGGGCTCTAGAGGTTGCAGGCTTCAGGAGTCACAGCATGCAGGCTCAGTAGTTGTGGCACATGGGCTAGTTGCTCTGAGGCATGAGGAGTCTTTCCAGATCAGGAATGGAATCCATGTCCCTTGCATTGGCAGGTGAATTCTTAACCACTGGACCAATAAGGAAGTCCTACTAAAAGTATTTTTAAGAACTCAAAAAGCAATGCAGTAGGGCCCTGTAGTGTCATCTTTTTTTCTAAAAAAATTTTTTTTATTGAAGTATAGTTGATTTACAATGTTATGTTACCTTCTGGTGTACATCAATGATTCATATATATATATATACAATATAAACACACTATATATATGTGTATGCAGATCAGCCCTGGGATTTCTTTGGAAGGAATGATGCTAAAGCTGAAACTCCGGTACTTTGGCCACCTCATGCGAAGAATTGACTCATTGGAAAAGACTCTGATGCTGGGAGGGGTTGGGGGCAGGAGGAGAAGGGGACGACAGAGGATGAGATGGCTGGATGGCATCACTGACTTGATGGGCGTGAGTCTGAGTGAACTCTGGGAGTTGGTGATGGACAGGGAGGCCTGGCGAGCTGCAATTCATGGGGTCGCAAAGAGTCAGACACGACTGAGCGACTGAACTGAACTGAACTGAACTATACAGTAGGACCTTGCTATTTATCTGTTTTATATGTAATAGTTTGCTTCTGCTAATCCCAAATTCCCAATCCAACTCTCCCCTACCCTTGGCAACCACAGGTCTGATCTCTATGTCTCTGCGTCTGTTTTTGTTTCATAGATAGGTTCGTTTGTGTCATATTTTAGATTCCATGCATAAGTGATATCATGTGGTATTCATTTTTCTTTCTGGTTTTATTTAGTATGATAATCTCTAGGTCCACCAATGTTTCTGCAGATGGCATTATTTCATTTAGTTCCTTTTTATGGCCAAGTAGTATCCCATTGAATCCATGTACCACATCTTTATCCATTCTTCTGTCGATGGATGTTGAAGTTTCTATGTCTTATCTATTGTAAATAGTGCTGCAATAAGCATTGGGGTGCAAATTACTTTTTTTTTTTCCAGATATATGCCCAGGAATGGGATTGCAGGATGATATGGCAACTCTATTTTTAGTTTTCTGAGGAACCTCTGTACTGTTCTCCATAGTGACTGCACCAGTTTACATGTGAAGAAAGAAAATGAAAGTGAAAGTCACTCAGTCATGTCCAACTCTTTGCGACCTCATGGACTAGACAGTCCATGGAATTCTGTAGGCCAGAATATTGGAGTGGGTAGCCTTTCCCTTCTCCAGGGAATCTTCCCAACCCAGAGATCAAACTGGCATCTCCTTCACTGCAGGCAGATTCTTTACCAGCTGAGCCACCAGGGAAGCCCAGTTTACATGTAGTGTCTTCTAAATGGCCTTGTGTGAACAAAAGCTTCTTCCCACCTAAAAATGGCAAAAATGTGTAATATCAATCTCCTTGACTTTGAGTTACTGGCAAAAAAGGTCAAATTTTGGAGCGTTCACTCTCAGGGATAGGGAGCAGATAATGCATTCGAGCAAGTTTCCCTCCTATTGGGGCAGAAGTATTAATGAAATGACGATCTCTGCCCTCTCTGATAGCCTGCACTGCTTGGGGTGAGGGCATGCCCCATGGTGTCAAGCTCTTTGGCTGGCCTGTTATCTCAACCTGCCTCCCCACCTCACTGTGCAAACTCGTTCCTTCTTAGGTTTTCCAGATCATTCTTAATGCTGAGGTTTTGGGTGTCAAGGGAATTTTGACATTTGTTGCTGCCTGTGACAGAGATATTCATTGGGAGCCCTACGACTGCAGCTTTGTTGATCTCGGAGTCTTTTCTTGGTTCTCCAAGACAGACACCATGCCCCTGTGATTTCCCCCACACATTCTTTGAGAGAACCTTTCCCGATGGCTTGACTTTACATAATAGGGGTCCTTAACCCCTAAAATGAATGAATAAAATGAATGAAAATTGAGGGCTGACCTCCGACATTAGTTTTAGTATGGGGACTTGAGTTGTGGTTTTTAACATTCTAAAAGAGGAAGATAGTGATCGTCATAAGTGCAGAAGAGAGTATGGAGATCGGCAGGAGATAAACTGGATTCCAGGGAACTGAAGCAGATGCATTGGTGTGATGTTGACCATGGGACATTAAACGAGGGCAGAGAAGAACCATGATGTTCTCACTCAGGTGCTGGAGAGGCATCTTCACTCATGTGAAGAACTGTTCCAGGAGCCACTGGGCTCTCTGGTCCTGTGGAAGGACGGTATGAGGATACAGCGCTGGTAGAATGAGCATTTTCCAATAGACATTCTGTGTTATTTATTATAGACAGAGCCCAGGCAAGCAGCTGGAGAAGGCAATGGCAACTCACTCCAGTACTCTTGCCTGGAGAATCCCATGGACGGAGCCATGGGGTCACAAAGAGTCAGACATGACTGAGTGACTTCACTTCCACTTTTCACTTTCGTGCATTGGAGAAGGAAATGGCAACCCACTTCAGTATTCTTGCCTGGAGAATCCCAGGGATGGAGGAGCCTGGTGGGCTGCCGTCTCTGGGGTCTCACAGAGTTGGACACAACTGATGCGACTTAGCAGTAGCAGCAGGCAAGCAGCAAAGACCCAGTGCAGCCAAAAATAATTAAAAATAGTACTTCAGTAATGTCTCTCCCTGCTGTCAGGCTGTTGATTTTCCCTGCTGTTGTTTTATCTGTGATGAGCTTTTTTCCTATTTCAAATAGGAATGTTTGTATGCAGGAACCTATTGTATGCAGGAAGCCATAGTTGCAGTATTATTAGAACACTATGTAAAAAAAGATTTTCAAAAATAGGCAAAATAAATGGGTTCTCTGTGAGTGCTCCTGTGAACAAAGTGCCTGAGCCAGAGTGAGTATTTACTTTAGATGTCCCTTCTGGGCTCACATGACCCCTGTGCATGCCTCTGTCATCACTAAGGGAAGGGAAAGTCACTCAGTCATATCCGACTCTTTGTGACCCCATGGACCATACAGTCCATGGAATTCTCCAGGCCAAAATACTGGAGTGGGTAGCCTTTCTGTTCTAAAGGTGATCTTCGCAATCCAGGAATTGAATCCTGCATTGCAGGAGGATTCTTTACCAGCTGAGCGACAAGGGAAGCCCGCTTGTCATCACTAACTGATACGGTAATTGTCATCACTGATACACAGTCAGGTCCCCAAGGATGGGTACCACAACTTCCTTCTCTTTGTACCCGCATCAATAAATGTTTATGAAATGAGCAAGTGGACTTGTGGCATTGTCTGTGGCAGCTCAGATACCTTGCACTGTCTGCTTGGTTTTCTTCCTTCCTGGTTTGGGAAATCATTCCTCACAGGACGCTGAAGTTGCTGATAACAGAGCCTCAGAGAGATGAGGGGAAACCGTTTCTAAGCTGGAACTCCGCTTAGTCTAATGGGGGAGGGACTTGGAAGAAGGTGCCTGGTTCTCCTTCCTGGTTTTGATACCAACACCCTCTCATCACCTGGCTTCTCAAGTGGCGCTAGTGGTAAAAAACACGTTTGCCAATGCAGGAGACATAAGAGATGCGGGTTTAATCCCTGGTTAGGGAAGAGCTTCTGGAGGAGGGCATGGCAACCCACTGCGGTATTTTTGCCTGGAGAATCCCATGGACAGAGGAACTTGGCAGGCTACAGTCCATAGGGCTGCAAGAGTTGGACATGACTGAGCGACTTAGCAGCAGCAGCAGCAGCAGCTTATTCAGGGTTGCACTTGGTAGGTCTGCCGGGGAGGCCAGGACAGGAAGGGTGGGGCTGTGCCCCACCTGCTGCTGCTTAACTGTCTCCCTCAGTTCCCATGAACTCAGTTTGTTCTCTCTCCACTTCCTTTGGTAGCTAACTAGGTGTTGTATGGGCTTTGTCTGGGGGATGTCTTGGCCTCACCAGCATCAAAGCTCCGCAAAGAGAAAGGACCCTATTTCTTCCATTAGCCTAGGGGTTCCCTGAGAGTTAGGGTCATAGCTTTCCTCCTCAGATGGGGACTCCCTGAGGGTAGCGTCTTATTTTTGCCTGGAGAATCCCATGGACAGAGGAACTTGGCAGGCTACAGTCCATAGGGCTGCAAGAGTTGGACATGACTGAGCGACTTAGCAGCAGCAGCAGCAGCAGCTTATTCAGGGTTGCACTTGGTAGGTCTGCCGGGGAGGCCAGGACAGGAAGGGTGGGGCTGTGCCCCACCTGCTGCTGCTTAACTGTCTCCCTCAGTTCCCATGAACTCAGTTTGTTCTCTCTCCACTTCCTTTGGTAGCTAACTAGGTGTTGTATGAGCTTTGTCTGGGGGATGTCTTGGCCTCACCAGCATCAAAGCTCCGCAAAGAGAAAGGACCCTATTTCTTCCATTACCCTAGGGGTTCCCTGAGAGTTAGGGTCATAGCTTTCCTCCTCAGATGGGGACTCCCTGAGGGTAGTGTCCGCTTTCTCTGCTGCTTCAGGTTTTGCTCCGTAGGCAGGAAGAAGCTGGTGATGGAAAGGCTGAGTGAGGGACTCCTGTGCTCCCACCCCCACCCACCGCCCGCAGGCTCCAGGATGCTCCTACTTGTGGATGACAAGCCAGGACCTGCCTTCCTGGGTTCTCGCATTAAAGCTGGACTAGGCATGTGGCTGGGCACTCTCAGTATCTGGCAGTTTTATTCCTAGCTCCAGCACCCCTTGGAGGAAAGGTTGGTTTCAACAGAGCATGTCTCCCTTACCTCTGTACCAGGCAGAAGGGCCAGAAGCAGGGAACAAAAATGAGGCCATCCAGCTGCCATGCCACGGCCCACGTGGCATTTTGGAACTCTGGCTCTATGACCTCTGGTCCCTGGTAGAGGTAAGGATGGGGGTGAAACCAGGTGTGCCTGCTCAGAGGATACCCAGAGGCCAAGGTGCTGAGGGAAGGGCTTAGGGATTCGTGACTGTTGTCCCGGCGGGTGTTTCTTTCAGCCTGTGCATGCCCCACTTTGTTCAGTCTCCTGTCATGGGTTGAGTCAAAGCTACAGTGTTTTAAAAAGTTATTCATTTATTTATTAGGTTTTGGTTTCGCTGGGTCTTCACTGCTGTGTGTGGGCTTTCTCCAGTTGCCGTGTGCAGGCTTCTGTTGCAGTGATTTCTCTAGTTGTGGACCACAGGCTCTAGGACATGGGTTCAGTGGCTGTGGTGCCTGGGTTTAGTTGCCCCACAGGATGTGGAATCTTCCTAGACCAGGGATCAAATTCATGTCCCCTGCAATGGCAGGCAGATCCTTTTTTGGCTGCACTGGGTCTTAATTCATTGCAGCATGAGAAATCTCTTAGTTGTGGCATGCAGGATCTAGTTCCTCAACCAGGGATCGAACCCAGGGCCCCTGCATTAGGAGCTTGTAGACTCAGCCACTGGACAACCAAGGAAGTCCAAAGTTACAGCATTCAATGTTCCCCTTGCACCAAGTTCTGCCTCAGAGACCCTAACTGGCCTGGGTGATGACGGGGCCATTCTCTGGGGAGGAGAGCCACAGCAGCCCCCCACCTCCCCATCCCTGCCACCTCCATAGCCTGCCCCCTGTCTTCTGCCCCACTTGTCCTCCCTCTCCTTTCCCTCCTGTCCTAGTTCCAGAGAGGGAAAGGAATTTGAGCTAGAGGGGAGCCATGGCGATAACTGGTAGGAGGTTTACTATCCAGGGCTCCAGGACCCTCCTTGGATCCTTTCCCATCCTGAGCTTATCTCTGAGAGCTGGAGTTAGGGGTCAGGGTAGGGGAAAACACTCTCTGAAGACCTTAAAGATGCTGTCTCTGCTGCTCAGGACAATAGGGATTTGAATGAGCCTCCAGAAATAGGCACCAATGACAGGGACCCGGGGCCCCACACATCCCCTACCCTCCCACTCCCACAGGTCTCCACACTGTATTTCCCAGAACCCAGTGAGATGAGTCCCAGCTGATTCTGGAAGGGTGAGCAAGAGGGGGCAGATTCTGAGAGTGGTAGGGAGGGACTGACGGAGGGTTTGATGGGGATGGGGCAGGATCCTAAGGCTCAGGCCAGGATGTGGCTGGGGTGGATGGTCAAAGCCACAGCCTGAAACTCCCCACATTCAAGTCCTTCCCCCCATCCCTGAACATCTCTGGAAGTGGAGATGGAGGCCCATGTCTCCTGAGAAAAGAAGATGGGGGCCTGTCCCAGGTTCTTGTGATGTTGAGTCGAGTGTATATGGGTGAGGTGAGGAAGCTCAACCTTGGAGTGGTAGGGGGAGCCTCAGGGATCGAGAAAGGATCGGGCAGGACTGGAAAGGAGACCGGGAAGTCAGGATGGGTCAGAGGGATGAAGGGAGGTGATGGCTTCCTCTTTGCTGTTCATTGAGTGGCCTCCTACTCTGCCCCAGGCTCTGCCATAAGTTAGGTGGAACCCTGGTTCAGTGTTTCTTAACTTCAGTTTTTATTGGGGCTCCCAGGAGCTTTTCCAAAGTGACTGTTTCTTCCACAGAGGCCACATGGGTGAATCATCCTCATAAGGACAAGGGACAGGGTGTGTTGGCACCTTTGGGTCCCGTGAAAAGCCTATTTTGTGATGGGGATGTCTCATATGGCCCCCTCCTTCAACCAGCTTCGTTTCTCCCCTCCCACTCTGTCCAGGCATTCTTTGATTAACTGTGGGGACATCTAGTTTCTACCTAACCCCTACCCAGACTCCTGCTGAGAGAAGAGACAGATTGCTAAGAGAATACTGACTCTCTCTTCCTGTGCTCCCTTAGTCTGAGCTTTGCCCTCCTTTCCTCCCATCCTCCCTCCCTGTCCCCTCCCATCCCCTGTCCTTCCATTCCATCATCATTAATGCATAGGCCCTGGCATCTGTGGCAGATAGACTCTGGTATCAGGAGCTGGGAGGTAGGAGCGGAGAGAGGAGCTGGCACCAGCTCAGTGGGAGCACCCTCATCAAAGGAGTGCTGGGGGTGGAGGTGAAGGTCTCAACACCCTCCCACTCCTAGTGTAGGGCCACACATGTTCAGTGAAATAAGAAAGAGACCAGGGACATTAATCAAGGGACTTTATTGAATTGTCCAGTGATGTTCTGTGGTGGGGATGGGAAACCTCCCCATCCCTCTAGCTCTCTAGTGATCCATCCCCAGTTCAGGTGGAGCAGAAACTGCTTTTCTCCCAAGGGAAAGGGTTCAGGAAGCACTTCTTTGTATAAAGGAGAGAGCAGAGAGCTAGGGAAACAGGAAGCAGAGGACCCTAAGCTAGGGGATCCACAGTAGAGGGTAGAGGGAGAGGAGCCTGGGTCTGAGAGAGAGAGAGAGAGAGAGAGAGAGAGAGAGAGAGGTGGGTGCAGCTTTTCAGCAGAGGCAGAGGGAGAAGAGAGGAGGAGCCTGCAGGGCCCCTTCTGGCCTCACCGCCAGCTGGGTCCCTCTGTCTTCTCGCCCTTCTATATACCCTCTTCCCCAGCCACCAGCTAAGTCTTGCCACTGCCCAGACATTCCAAGTTGTTTTGCGTCTTCTTTGCCTTGGTCCGCCACCTTTCAGCTGGGGACCTTCCCCTTTCTGCCAAAGCCCCCCTCATTCTTGAAGAGTCAGTTCAAACATCCATTCAGTGCCACCTTTGAGACCACCTCCGCCACGCTCCACAGCTGCCTGCTCCTACCTCCAAGGTGGCACACGTGACCATTTGCCAGCGTTCTCTGGTTTGTCACTCCCCCATCTCTGTGGACTCGGAAGCTCTGGGTCTCTGAGTCTAGCACAGTCCAGGCCCAGTGAAAGTGAAAGTCGCTCAGTCGTGTCCGACTCTTTGTGACCCCATGGACTGTAAAGTCCACGGAATTTTCCAGGCCAGAATACTGAAGTGGGTAGCCTATCCCTTCTCCAGGGGATCTTCCCAACCCAGGAATTGAACTGGGGTTTTCTGCATTTCAGGCAGATTCTTTAGCAGCAGTGAGTGAGTGAGTGAAAGTTGCTCAGTCGTGTCCAACTCTTTGCAACCCCATGGCTCTCCTCTGTCCATGGGATTCTCCGGCAAGAATACTGGAGTGGGCTGCCATTCCCTTCTCCAGGGTATATTACCAAACCAGGGATCGAACCCAGCTCTCCTGTTTTATCTTCTTTTAGTTTTGCTTCCTTTTGGTCTTTACCCTACTGGGGTCTTTGGGAACTGTGCATATGTGTAATACCAGCATCTACCATACCTCTTCATTTTAGCTTAGGCTGGATTTGAAGAGCCGAAACAGGAAAACATTTAAGGAGACCTGAGACTCTCATAGAGAAATAAATGAGAGCTGCTGTTTCTTTTAGCTTTGCTTTCCTGTTCTTTATTATTTATTTTTTAAAAAACTGTAATCTTTTCTTTTATCAACCTTCATCATTTCATATTGTAAGAAAGTGAAATCACTAAAGGCAAATAACATTATGAACCTGCTGAGTGTGAAGAGAAAAGGCCATGGTATAGGTGAATGGATTAGGAGGGAGACACCTAACTCTAGGGGTTTACAGTTGGTAGAAACTCCAGGGACGGGGAGCCTGGTGGGCTGCCGTCTAGGGGGTCACACAGAATCGGACACGACTGAAGTGACTTAGCAGCAGAAACTCAGGCTTTGTTGTACAATAAGTATCATTATATGTTACACAATGACTGGGTACTGATTGCTTGCAGTGACACAGCATAAGCAGCCCCTCAAAATCAAGTGTAAATATAACAAGGGAAAAAGCAATATGGAAAAATTCAGGAATGTCCAACTATTGCTATTTCTTGGGTGAAACTCTACTGAGTTGGTTTTCTCAGTAGAGTTGTTGGGTTCCCCAACAAAATATGAAAACAGGAGAATTTTAGAAAGTAGCAATTTTAAAGAAATGAGTGCTATGCAAAATGCATTTCAGTCCTTCATTATACAGTTCATAAATACGAAAAAAAGAATTCTAGACTGTTAATTAATTCATAATTCTGGAAAATATTTTTCCATGCAGTGAATCTATAACAATAAAGGTTACACAGTCTCTCCCCCTCTCTGTCTTTATGAGAGACCAGCAGAGTAGGTACCAAAGTAGGCGCTCAAATCCCCAGGCACCGAAGATGGTGTTGGTGGACTGAGAGATATCAGGTGTTTCAGAGAGACAGAGGAAGGGGGTGGAATTGGGGGATGGGAAGGGGCTGCAGAGGAGGCAGAGGGGGTCAGAGGAGAGGAGATGGTATGGAGAGGGGAGCCGGGCATGGGCCTGGGGAAGTGTCCCTGGTCATCAGACCATTGTGCTGAGGGTGGAGGAGTCCTCAGAGCGCACAGGCAGCACGGGGACCCGCTTGAGGGGACGTCGGGTCTCGTCCCGGTTCTGCCACACGTAGTGGGCCAGATAAGCCACCACCAGCACCAGCCAGCCCCCCATGGTGACCAGCAGGGCCACGTCAGTGCTGCGCCGGGCGCCGCCCCGCCCTGTCCCACACAACTCTTCCTCTCCGACCAGTGGCAGGAACTCCTGCCCCACGAGGTCCGGTCGGGCTCCCGGTCCACACACAATGCCCGTCCCGGTGCCTGGGGCCAGCCTCACCCGACGGAGCACCTCCTGGAGGGCACAGTCGCAGCGCCACGGGTTGGCAGACAGGTTCACTTGGATCTTTAGCCCCATGAAAGCCTCCACGGGCACCGAGGCCAGCTGGTTGGCAGAGAGGTCAAGGTGGCGCAGTGTGCCTGCCAGGCCCTGGAAAGCAGCCCCTGAGAGGTGGGCAAGGATGTTATGGGACAGGTCCAGCTCCTCCAGGACAGGCAGATGCCGGAAGGCACCAGCTGGCACCGACACCAGCCGGTTGGCATCCAGGTAGAGCTTGCGGGTGTCGTTGGGGATGCTGGTGGGCACAGCGCTCAGACCCGCCTGGCTGCAGCGGAAGGTCCGCTCCCCAGCTTCCTCTGCCGCATAGCAGCCCTGGGGAACCCCCTGGGGGCTGGGCACGGTCCCCCCTGCGTCTATCACCAGCAGCAGGGACAGGAGGTGACTGGCTGGCGGGAACATGGCCACAGATTGGCATAGTCCTGGACTGGAGTAGAATCTGGGGAAGGAAAAGTTCCAGAAAGGAGAGTGAGTTGAGAGAATTCTGTTCCCTGCGGCCAGCCTTCTCTTCCTGAAGCCCGCCTCTGGATTCTCTTTGGGCTAGGGCCTCTCCTTTGGGAGTTCCCTCAGGCCTCTCTCTTTAGCCGCTAAGTCGTGTCCAAGTCTTGCGACCTCGTGGACTGCAGCCTGCCAGGCTCCTCTGTCCATGAGATTCTCCAGGCAAGAATACTGGAGTGGGTTGCCCTTTCCTTCTCCCCCTCAGAGAAAGGTGGGTGGCTGGGTGGCTCTTTTGCTTCCTTGGAGTCTAAGACTCCTTACTGGGCCCTTGGGGTAGACAGTCTCCTGGGCCTGAGACTCTTCTAAGTTCACTTTGATTCTGGAGGGCTAATCTAGGAAGTCTTTCTGCTCAAGGCTCTATTGGTTATTCTGGGTCTGGGGGATCCTAAGCATCTGCTCCTGCTCATGTACTGTTCTCCTTCCACTGGAATAAAGGACCTGGGTGGCTGCCAGGTGGGCCAGGTAGGCACCAGAGAGCACTCCTGTGAAGGAGACAAGGAGGATGGATCAGTAATAGGACTTTATGGTATACAGCCAGGCTGAGTGACTCAGGCCCCCACCTTCTGTGCCTGTTCACCCCCTTTCCTGGAGCATCCACTCCTCGGCCCGTCCCAGCTCTGTCCTCTCCGCCCCACTCTTCTCCCTGTGCTCTCCCCCTTCATCTTCCCAGCCTCTCTCACCCTGTTGCTTGGAGAGTCTTCTCCTGTGCTGCCCTCTTCCCGGAAGTAGCCTCCCTGCGGTGCGACTCTGGAGACCCACTTCCTCCTCTGGAGCCCTGCTCCTGTAGCTGCTGGAAGCTGGGGGCTGGGGCCCAGGAGTGTTGGGTTTCCTGGCATGTGACTCCGGGCCCCAGGTGTCGGATACCTGAGCCCTGGTCTGGCCAGGCGATGCCCAGAGAGGGTAGATCCTGGACCTTGATGAGCCCTGTCGTGGTTAGACCAAGCCCCAATTCCATTCCCTGTCTCAGGCTCCCTTTCCAAGGCCTTGACTTGCCAGCCTCCATCTTTCCTCTCTCTGCTGGGGCTGAGACTCTGCCTCCTAGAACCTCTGCCTTCTGCCCAGAGCTTGGCTCAGTAGGAGGATCCCTGCTTGGCAGGCCTGGAGGGGGGGCCTCATCTCACACCACTGCCTTCAGCAACCCATCCCCCCTCCTACTGTGCACACCTTCTTCCATGGTAAATAAGCTTCCTTCACCCTTTTTCTTGGAAAACTTGTCTCTCTTGGGAGGACCTCATCTTCTGGCTTCCTGAAGGGTGTCCAGCCTCCTTGCCAGGCAGGGGGCACTGTGTTAGTTCTCTGCACTGTTGGCAGATGGCCCCTTAAGGAGCAGGAGGGGGTTCTTCAAGGTTTCTGAAGTTCCATACGGTCATCTAGAAGTTTTTTCACTGGTTTTCTGTTCTGGACTGGAGCTGACTCATGTTCTCTTAATTTGCTGGGGCCTTGAGCTCCCAAGTTGGTACCTTTAACTCTCCCTCATGCCCAGGAGCTAGGGAGAGCTTGGACGACTTATTCCCCAGGGTCTCTTGATCCTGACCATCATTTACAGCCACACTGCCTCATCATGCCACTGTCTCCTAATGTAAGGGAAGGGAACAGAAGAGTGGGTGTCACAGAGAGCTGAGGTCATATGCTGTGGAGACCTTCCTGGGAAGGAGAACTTTGCCGGATTTTCTAAGAGACTATGGATGAACAGCAGTGGACACAGAACTGCAGGCTTCAGTGCAAAATGAAGACGTGGGGTCCTTTGTTCAAAGCTTGAGAATTTCAAGATGGCAACACCAGTAGGTTGTAAAACCAAGTGCAGGGCCCTTCTGAATGGAGAGCATGGGGCCCTGTACAGGTTGCAGGTCCCTGAGCCTGGCCCTGTAGGTGACCTTGAATGAGCATTTTCAGACGGGTAATGGAAGTCAGAATCAGAGGCTAGGATAAGGGATGATGTTATCACTGAGGATGTGCTCACCACTGACTCATTCCAGTGACATTTACAGGGTCATTTCTCAGACTGCACATTTCCACTGTATCCAATAAGACACATTTTCTACACTTGGGCAGAAGAAGTGGATATTTTGTCTGTGGGTTGCTTGTCTGTTAGGCCAGACACTCTGCTACTGAATACTTGGGAGTTCACTTTGGGATTGGGGATGAGTGTGGAAGAGGAAGCACGTGGAACCCTACCCTCCTCCTCCAACTGCTGTCTTGTCACACCGGGTGGGGGCTTTAGCTAAGGCACAAGAGGGGAGCCTAGATGTGGATGGAGAGAGTTATCTCCTTCAACTAGGGCGGGTGCCAGGTAAGAGTGGGACTGGGGTGTCTGGCATGGCAGCTGTCAGAGAAGCAGGAAGTCTGTGCACCCAGGAGGGTCCGGCTGGCTCACGACGTCATTCACTGAGGATGATTGAATGTGGTGCTCAGTAGAGATGAGAAAACAGAGAGGAAGGAGGAATAACACTCAGAATGGCGCACAATACATCCTGTGAGTCCCATGTTATAAGTAGTGCTGGGCTCAAGATTCAGCCCCTGTTAGGTTTCCTTTTTTTTTTGATGTGGACCATTTTTAAAGTCTTTATTGAATTCGTTACACTATTGCTTCCAGTTAATTTTTTTCTTATGTTTTAGTTTTTGGCTATGAGGCATGTGGGATCTTTACTCCCCGACCAGGGAGCAAACTCACTCCCCCCTGCATTGGAAGGTGAAGTCTTAATGACTGAACCACCAGGGAAGTCCCCAGCCCCTGTTTTGAAGGTCTTAGATAGCAGTGGTTAGCCCAGTGGTTCACCCAGTCTGCCCATTAGAATCACTCTGGGGAGTTCCTAAAATTAGTTATGCTTGGGTGTACCTGGACCAATTAAAATCTCTGTGGATGGGGTGTATGCACTGGTATTTTTCAAAATGCTCCCCAGGTATTTCTAATGTTCAGTCTGAGTTAAGAACTGCCGGTCTGGAGGGAGACACGGACATGTTGACACATGTCTGCACAATGCCTTTAATGTGATGTCTGCCAGATGATGTGTGAAGCCAAGAGAGAGGTTAAGTACCGTGGCAGAATCTGCTGGTGCTCTAGGGGAGGCAACAGTTTTCCCCTGCCCAATTAGGGCTTTTCAGCTGGGCCTGAGAATTGAAGTGACATAAGCAGGTTAACAGGAGAAAAGCAGAGACATTCATATGGATGAGGAGGGGTAAACTTGGAATTTGGGATTAACAAATACATACCACTATATATAAAAAAGATAAATGACAAGGTCCTACTGTAGAGCATGGGGAGCTATATTCAATATATTGCAATGAATCCGAAAAAAAAAACCCCATACATATATGGGGGTGTGTGTGTGTGTAACTGATTCACTTTGCTGTGCAACTGAAACAGTATAATCAACTATACTTCAGTGGGAATTCCCTGGCAGTCCAGTGGTTAGGACTCCTCACTCCCACTGCAGGGGTCCTGGGTTTGATCCTTGGTCAGGGAACTAAGATCTTGGAAGGCATGTAGCACAGCCAAAAAGAAAAACCCCAACTATACTTCAATTTAAAAAAAGTTAAAAACAAATTTATATTAATGACATGTGAACCTTCACAAGGAAATGAAGACCCAGAAAAGTGGCAAAACATTAATACTTTTATTCTGGGTTGAATAAAGAGAAGCAATTGTGGAGAAGTGACTAAAATATATGAGGAGCCTAGAGGAAGATAGAAATGGTTTTAACAAAGTCTGTTTGTACAGAATTCTCTTGGCTTTGACTCCCCATTGAAGAATTTTCTTTTCTCCTGATATAGGGAGGGTATCTTTCATGTGGGGAGTTTGCTCTCCTGTTTTCTGGAAGAAGAGCTTCTCTGGTGACTCAGATGGTAAAGAATCTGCCTGCAATGCAGGAGACCCAGGTTCGACCCCTGAATAAAAGTATTAATGTTTTGCCACTTTTCTGGGTTGGAAAGATGCCCTGGAGAAGGGAATGGCAACTTACTCCAGTATTCTCACCTGGAGAACTCCATGGACAGAGGAGCTTGGTGGGCCATAGTCCATGAGGTCGAAAACGGTTGGACACTACTGAGTGATGAACCTTTCACTTTCTTTTCTGGAAGAAAAGAATAGATTAGAATGCCCTTCTCGCATCTGCCCAAAATAATCCTTAGGCCCAAGTGACATATTTTGGGGCGGTGTATTCTGCCACCCTTCAGCATCCATCCCTATGCTCCTTCCTTGATAATACACACTGATTTGGGAGGAGCAATCTTGGCAGCTGGGTGTGGCTCACTATGACCAATGACATCTAAGCTGAAGTTGACTGAGGGGTTTCTAGGACAAACTTTGATTTGCTCATAAAAAGAGGATGGACTGAACCCTCCCCTTCTCTCTACAGCTTAGGCATTGGACATGAAGAGTCAACTACAGCCATATTTTGACCTTGAGGCAGCAAAGCAGAAAGGAAAGGTCAAGAGTATCACTGAGACCTGGCCTGGATATGGCTAAGCCGCTCAGCCAACACCAGCAACTGCCTACTTCTGGACTCATTATGTGAGAAAGATAACTCCTGCTTCAGTGCTTCTTAACTTAGCTGCACATTAGAACATGGGAGGTTTTGAGAATTACAGATGCCTGGGTCCATCTCAAAGATTCTAATTAAACTGATCTGGCATGTGTACGGTGATGGGGACTTTTTAAAGCTCCTTAGGTGACTCTTTTAAATATTTTTCATTTAAAAATATTTTTGGCCATGCCTCATGGCACAAAAGATCTTAGTTCCCCAACCAGGGATCAAACCTGCATTCACTGCACTGGAAGCACAGAGTCTTAACCATTGGACCACCAGGGAAGTTCCTCTTTAGGTGATTCTGATGGCAACCCAGGGTCAGAATTATTCCTTTGCTTGGGTTTTCTATTGCTTTTAACTGAGAGTATTCCTACTTGATACGCTAGCTTTTCCAAGATCTCAGGGAAGGCTTTACCAGGGAGGGACATTTGAGGTGGGTTTTAAGGCTGAGTTCATCAGGTGGAGCAGCAGAGTATATGCAGGAACAAGGGAGCATCAGAAGGCTTGGCTTCTCCTAGATGTAGAGCTGAAGGGGCGGTGGCAAAGGCTGCGTTAAAGTGGAAAAGGTTAGATCCTGGGGCCTTGTATACAAGGCAAGAATTAGGACTTGTTTCCATGGCTGATGGATGGAAGGGTATTAAAATTAGCTTTGAATGTGGATCATGCCGCTGGCCGTGTGGAAGACGTATTGGTGAATGAGAGACCAGCTAGTACACCAGTCCAGGCAGGAAGTGATGAGGGATGGGCGACTGGAGGAGCTATGGCTGGAGGAGCTCAAGGTCATCAGACATTTGTGCCAGTGGGCACATCCTTCCCCGATTCCGCTGGGTCTTTGGGTCTCTAGACTCTTGGCCTCTGAAATCCCTTCCAGCCTGATGTATCTATGATGATGTGGCAGGGAAGAGGCTGAGGCACGGCAGGGCTTGGCTCCCAAGTTCAGGGCCCTGGAAAGTAGGCCCTGAAGGCCCCCACCCTCCGTGGCCTGAGTCATAACTCTTCCCTCCAACGACAGTAACCCCATGCCCCAGAGATGTGACTTTGGAGGAAGGAAGTTGAACAGTCCTCTAGGGCCCTCCCTGACTGATATAGAAAGTACCCCTCAGGCTCAGCCTGGGTAGAGAGGGACAACTGAAAGGAAAGGAGGAGAGCTGTCTCCTTGACCCAGCATGTCAACCAGGTACCCATCTAACACCAGTCTCTTGGGCAGTTTGGGCTCTGGGGGCAACAACGTTCTCTGCTGTTTTGTGGAAACTGACAAGGGTGTACACACCGCACGCTCCCATCCTCAGATGCACTCTCTCCTTAGTTCGACACACACCTGCTGGGCCTCTTAGGCACTGGGGATGCAGAGAGAAGAACAGCCTTCAGACAATAGGGAAAGGTGGGTGTGTGTGCAAGTTTGGCCTCTTGATGCCCTAGGCGTGGGCTGTAGCTGAGGCGTCTGCAGGCGTTAGAGAAGTCGAGAGGATAAAGCAGCAGGTTCTGTTTGGACAATCTCCTTCACAGAGAAGGAGACAGGTGAGGGGTGGCTTTCTGGGACAAATAGGAGTCTACCAGCAGCACAAAGGCATTGAGGCTGAGACAAGAGCAAGAGAAAGCCAGATGTGGTTAGGGGAGAGTGGTTAGGGGCTTGATGCAGCAGTAGTTTGGGAGGTGTGCATCTCAGCTAACATTTCCTGAGAACCTATTATACACAGGAAATGCAAATATGAGTAAGAAATACGGAGCAAGCAGCCTCCAGGGGCACTGGATGTGTAACATAAGTACAGCACTCCCAGTGCAGGAGAGAAGTCTTTATAAAGCACTGATGCAAACATGAGGGACACATGGTTGCAGGAGTGTGTGTGGCCAGGATTGAATTTTGGGAGAAATGCCATTTCCTAGCAGTATGACTTTCGGCAAAATATTTAAACTCTTCCTACGGCAGTTATTTCATTTGCAAAGTGGAGATATTAAAAATACCTACTGGGGCTTCCCTGGTGGCTCAGCGGTAAAGAATCTGCCTGCCGATGCAGGGGACACAGTTTTGATCGCTGGTCAGGGGAAGATCCCATGGTGCCGTGCAGTAACTAAGCCCATGCGCCGCAACTGTTGAGCCTGTGCTCTAGAGCTGAGGAGACGCAACTCCTGAAGCCCACATGCCCTAGAGCCCGTGCTCCCCAACAAGAGAAGCCACTGCAATGAGAAACCCGTGCATCATGACAACTAGAGAGTAGTCTACTGACTGCGACTAGAGAAAAGTCTGAGGAGCAACGAAGACCCAGAACAGCCAAAAAAACCCCCAAACAAAACCCCATCTATCTACCTATATACCTATATCACAGAGTTGTTGAAAGATGAAGAGAGTTGATGTAGGTAAGACCTTTTGCCCAGTGCCTGGAACAGAGCAAACGCTAATAATGGTGGCTGTGATTACCCCTGAAGGAGGAGCTGTATTAGGAGGGGAAGGCGGAAGCTGATCTGGGGCAGTGGCAGCCCAGAATTCCTAAAGAGGTGGGCCTGCTAGGGGTAGTCATGAGACTGGAAGGAACCTAGGGGAGTTTTTCTTAAAGCTACTGTTTTTATACCCATTGCCTTTTTGATCTGGTAATATTTCAGTTTTCTAAACTGTTTCTTTTTTTTTTCCTCCCCGCAAAGGGGAAAATCTCAATTGTTTGTATCAGAGAATATGCAGATAGAGGGGTTCATAATGAGCAGCTCTTGGTTCCCAGAGGGAGGTTCCGGTTCCCTACCCTTGATTCTGGCCCAGGAGGCCCTGGCAGGCTCGGCCCTTTCCCTCTGCAGCCCAAAATAGCCAACCACAGGGCTGGGCAAGGGGAGGAGAGTGGAGTGCCCACTGGCAACGTGGCCTGTCTTGGCACCTCCTCCTGTTTCTCATCAACTTGGCAAACTCACTCGGGGCTCTGATGGCTCAGCATCACTGCCCCCTCCCTTCCGCTGCCACCACATGCCCGGGGTGCCCCCCACCCAACCAAAAACAGCTGTGGACATAAACAGCTCTTTGCTTCCTTGCACTTGCTCTGGGTGTGACCTCAACATCTCCCCTTCTGGAAGGAGGGAGGTGAGGTGGCGGGAGCTGGAGAGCAGCAGGAATGAATTGGAGGGGAGTAGGAGGTGATAAGAGTGGAGGGCTCAGTCATTCCCCCCCAGGGTTCAGAAGAAGGGGGTCTGTTTCTTGACATCCCACCTCCTCACTTCCCACCACTGCCAGCACCCCAGGAATGTGTTCCCAGCTTGTTACCCCACCCCTGTTTGCTATCTCGGCCCACACGGTGTATCTGTGGCAAGCAGAGGCCACACCACCCCGCCAGATGGAAACACCCCAAGGCTGGGAACATGTCTACTTGAGCAGACTAAGGAGCTCCCAGAGGGCAGGGAGAGTCAGTGAAGATGACTCACTCTGTTTTAAAAATGTAAACACTTTTCATAAAAAATTTAAAAATGAATAATCTCACATTACACAAATTTTGAAACTAGAGAATGAAAAAAATCACCCCCAACCTCTCCATCCTAACACAAAATCTGTTTGTATTTTATTGGATTTCCACAGCCTACTGAGGTAGATGATCAAATATCACTCAAATGTGGAATGGATTAATAAAAGTCAATAACGATTTTGTGTGCCTGGATTTGCTCTAAGTGCTTCACATGTAGTGACCCATTTAATTCTCTCAACAACATGTGGCAGGTATCACCGTGAAGATCAACATTCTTCATTTCTAGGAGCCACAGCACAGAGAGGTCCAGTGACTTGCCTAAGGTCACACAGCTGGCAACCACAGGAGCTGGGAGTTGAACCCTGGCAGTCTGGTGCCAGGATCTTACCAGTGTTGCTCTGTCTTGTCACATCATAATTGTTAATGCATTTGCAGGTTTATATAAACTTTTTATTATGGACAATTTCAAACAAAAAAAGCATAGAAAATAATAGAAGTAATCTCATGTCCCCATCTCCCGGTTTCAATAATTATCACCTCATGGCCCAGCTTGCTGCTTTTCTTCCCCTCCTCCACCCCTAGCCCAGATTATTTTGAAGCAAATCCAGTCATCATATAATTTCATCCACACATTTTAGCATATATGTCCAGAAGATAAGGACTTTTTTATTGAAAAAATTACCACAGTACCATACCATGCCTTAAAATGTATATTTCATTAAAATTATCAATTTGAATAGTTAGCATTCAAATTTCCTCAATAATTTAAATATTTTTTTTCAGTTGGTGTTTTTTTAAGTAAGTTTTTAGTGAGGACCCCAATAAGGCTTTTGATTGACAGATTTCTTAATTTCCTTTCATTTTAAGCCTCTCCCTCTCCTTCTTTTCTTCCAATTTATTTGTTGATGGAGTTGGGTGTTTGTTTTGCTGACTGCATCCCTGGCGGGGTGCTCAGACTTTTTTTTTTCTTGCCAGGCTGCATGGGTTTTGGGATCTTAGTTCCCTGACCAGGGATTGAACCCAGGCCTACAACACTGAAAGCCCCGTGCTTAACCACTGGACCGCTAGGGAACTCCCAGCACAGGCTATTTTGTATCCTGATCTTTTCATTTAACATTTTCTTAGTCACAGTCATTTACTATGTGGCTTCCTTCTATGTCACTCAGTAGATATGGTACTATAACTTTTTCTTGGGCACTTGGTGGGGAAACAGTGGCTAACTTTATTTTTCTGGGCTCCAAAATCACTGCAGATGGTGATTTCAGCCATGAAATTAAAAGACGCTTACTCCTTGGAAGGAAAGTTAGGACCAACCTAGACAGCATATTAAAAAGCAGAGACATTATTTTGTCAACAAAGGTCTGTCTAGTCAAGGCTATGGTTTTTCCAGTGGTCATGTATGGGTGTGAGAGCTGGACTATAAAGAAAGCTGAGTGTAGAAGAATTGATGCTTTTGAACTGTGGTGTTGGAGAAGACTCTTGAGAGTCCCTTGGATCACAAGGAGATCCAACCAGTCCATCCTAAAGGAGATCAGTCCTGGGTGTTCATTGGAAAGACTGATGTTGAAGCTGAAACGCCAATACTTTGGCCACCTGATGTGAAGAGCTGACTCATTTGAAAAGACCCTGATGCTGGGAAAGACTGAGAGCAGGAGGAGAAGGGGACGACAGAGGATGAGATGGTTGGTTGGATGGCATCACCGACTCAATGGACATGGGTTTGGGTGAACTCCGGGAGTTGGTGATGGACAGGGAGGCCTGGCGTGCTGCTGTTCATGGGGTCACAAAGAGTGGGACACGACTGAGCGACTGAACTGAACTAAACTGGGGTGTTTTTAGTTTTCTATTATTACAGATAATGCTGGAATGAACACCCTCACACATAGTATATGCGCTATACTTCCTCAGAATATGCTACCAGAAGTGTAATCATGGCTCTGAGGCCTCAACAATTTTTTAATCTCTTGGCATATATCAGCAATTGTTTGTCTGAGGGGTTACACATTGGCCAGCACCACATAAGAGTGCTGTCACTCATTCTGAACTGTGCTTAGGCCTATTCAAGGCTGAAGGATGTCTGGTTAAGACATGGTAATTATAAGGGCAGAGAGCCAGAGGAGAAAGGTGATGACAGGGACTCAGGCTAAATTAAGCAGAAAGCGATCCACAACTCACCACAAACCTAGAGTGAGTCAGGACTCTGTTCATTCTCATTGTAGAAAAAAAAAAGAAAAAAAAACACACCCTTGATAACAGGAGCTATTAATAGGGCATGGCATGTCCAGTAATCTTTCCGTTAGACTATGCATTTAGTCAGACCCTTGTTTGAGGCTTGGAACCAGTCTGGGCCACTGAATTTCAGACAGGAAATTGGCAAAGATCAGAGAGCTTGATCAACTATGGGGAGGATGAAAGACTCCCAGAGAAAAGTGGAAGGAGTCCAGTAGGCGCATTTTGGGAAAAATAAGATTTTTTTTTTCCTCTCAGTACTGGGGAGGCCTCTATGGAAGGACAACATGCAGTTTTTGCTTATTTCTTCAGAAGGGGCCTCTACCAACCAGCAGGAACTTCTGTAAGGCCCAGGCACAACTGTTTAAGACTCTGGGGTGACTATTCAAGTCTTGGGCTGAGTGCTCTCGAGCTACTGGCCCTGGAAATATTTCAGAAACTGCCTGTTCTCCTGCCCTGAGTGGTTCAGATATCCACCTGTTGGGCGTCCAATAGGACCCTCAGGGGCCCACTCCAGGTTTATGACAGCTGTTTCCTGGCAGCCGCCTGGTGAGAGGGTGGATGAGGTCACAGAGGAGTGCTCCCCAGGTCCCCTGGACCAGCATTCTCCTTTCTGTTCCCTCACCTTCATTCCAGTGTGTATTCACAGCCAGGCAGGTTGGCCAGTCGTGACATCACCTGATCCTGCTATTCCAGCCCCACAGGGCATAGAGTGGACTTAGAAGCTGGGGCAGGGGAAGTAGAAACTATTCAGACAAGGCCCTCTTGGTGACATGGAGAGTGGGGGTGACCCAGGAGACCTCAAGAGTCTTTTAGTTCAGCCTCCTACAGAAACAGCTTCCTACAATATAACAGTCACTTTACAAACATTCTTTTGAATTCCCGCAACCTTGGAGGTAGGTTTTCACAGGTATGGAATTGGAGATTAAGACAACTTATTTGCTGACGGTTACACTGCTGGTGAAACAGTGCCTGCCTAGTCTACCTGGCAGGAAAATCTGTGCCCTGGCCGAAGAGTCTGAGGGGAAAACTGCAGACCCCAGAGCCACCCAAAACCCACACAGCTGACCTGGGACTGGGACTCAGGGACCTGGTTATTTCACCAGGGTGGCTTCCCAAGTCACATGTCTTCTTCCCACGTCTAATGTGGGAAGGCCAAAGATGAGACCTGGCCCGGGCCAGCCTGGGTCAGGTGTAACTGAGCAGCAGACAGGCTGTGGACTTAGTTCTCTGGCCTCCAGACTCTCATACTAACCAATATCGCGAAAAAACCGCTTCCAGGAGGGCCTGACAGGGGCTAAGCCAGTAGTTGTCTGGAGGGCCAGAGGCAGCAAAGTGTAGTTGAAAAACTCTGACTTGGGGTCAGAATTTCTGGGTTTCAGTCCAGGCTGGGACCCAGCGCAGACCTATGGCAAGTTACTTAAAACTTAAAGTTTCCTCATCTGCAAAACCGGGCAATGTAAACTCCACAAGAAGCACGCTGACGACAGAACAGGCATTGTTATGCGTCAAAGCAATACCAGCTGACCTTTGTTCCGCATACTGTTGAAACCTGCGGGCGGCCCCAGAGAGCCCCGGGCTGGAGCAGGGGTAAATACTACAACTCCCAGGAGGCTGCGGGCGGCCGGGCGCTGGGCGGTGACGTAATGGGGGCTGGCGCGGGACGCTGATTCGGCCCGAGCTGCCAGCGGGGTGGCTGCCGCCGCGGCTCATTACAGCTGCTGGAGCAGCAGCGGCCCCCGCCCCCGGGCACCCTTCCCGGGCCTCGACCTCCGGCCCCACACGGTGAGTCCAGTCGGGCGGCCTTGGAGTGGCCAAACCGGGAGTACCCGGGGGCTACAGGAGGGACGGGAAAGGAGGTGGGGGCGGTTGGGGAGGCGCCCGGGGTTGGAGGGGATCGGGACGGGGCGAGTGGAGGTGGCGGGGGGTGCATCAGCCAGGGGGTGGGGGTGCATCAGTCGAAGTGATGCCCAAAGGGGAAAGTGGGAGCAGGAGGCAGGGGATGGGGCGTAGAGGAGAAGCGCTTGGGCTGGGGATGGGGCGGGGAGAGGCAGGGCTTCGGGGATAAAGGTTTGGCCGCTTCCAGCTGGGTGAACGTGTGGGAGTGGGGGTGGGGCTCCGGACGAAGCCAGGCTCCGGGTGCGAGGTCCCAGGCTTGGGGGTGGAGCGGAGACCCCCCACTTCGTCTCGAAGTCCCACTCTGTAAACCCCAACAATAGTGAGGACTCCGCCTCCTCGCTTCACCCTCTCCCCGTGCTAGTAGGGGTTCGCACCTCTTCTCGCCTGCTCTCCATCCCCACCGCCCTCCCGAGTCCAGGAGGAAGAGCTGGCCTAAGTGGTGAGCGACGACGGTGGCCCTGCCGGCTGGGGGGGTGGGCAGAAAGTGGCTTTGTGTCAGGGACTCCCCGCTGGGGTCCAGGTTGCAGGCTCCTATGCTTTGTGCTTCTCACCCAGAAGGCGAAAGATTTGCTGCCCTTAGTTGGGGGAGAGATTAGGAAGCAGCTCACCTGGCCGTTGGCACTGTGGTGTTGGCTTAGGTGTCTGACAGAGTGGGCAGAGATGTTCGTGTAGGAGCCAGTAGGAAAGGGAGGGAAGGAGTAGGAAAGAGCCAGCAAGAAACTAGTTGACAGAACAGAGTTGCTGCAGGCTTTGGTTTGAGGCAGGTTATGAAACCACCTCCGGGACTGACGTGGGCAGCCACCTGCTAGTTTAGCGGCAGAACTTTTCAGCCTCAGCTGCTGTGAGCTTACTTTGTGCCTGCCAGCTTCTTCTTCCCATTTCTCCCCTTCTGGGCCAGGTGCAGTTGGTTATTTCACTAATGGAAGTGGTGTGTACTCTTAGTCACACAAAAGTCTCAGGAGAGCTTTTCTTAGTTTATTGCTGCCAGTCTTTCCCTTAGTTTATTGACATTTCTATCTTTTTTGGGGGGGGTTGTCTCCTGGGAATTTCTGCTCTCAGGGCACCTGGTGTTCAGGCTGCAGAAAGAAGCTTCCCAGGCTGTCAGTTGAAGCCATGGGTCTGAGCCCCACCCCGAGACGCCTCAGACTTTGCTGGGTGCCCTTTACAGCCAGAAAGGAGTGTCGAATCATCTGGGACTCAGCCAGGCTCTTGGCCCTTCCCGACAAAACAACTTGGGAGGGCTAGAGGTCTTGCTACTCCTTTATCCTTGTAGGTCTAGGTTAGGGAGAAGTGGGGAAGGAAAGTAGTTTTGGTCCTACTTCGGGAACTCTCTCCCTCTTCTTCGTCAGTAGTTAAGCCCTTCAGGCTGTCACTTCCTAGCCGGTCTCCCCGACTCTCCACTCCCCTTCCACCAAGTGGAGGCTTTTGTGCAGTAGGTTTCCCAGGAGCTGTGTTTGGGTAACTGAAGCCCTAAGGCCCTGGGAGGTAAACAACTGAGCTAGTCCAGGTTTTCTAATTCCCTGGGTTTCTCTTAGGCCCAATTATCCAGCCTAATGGGTTGAGCTCATGGGCCCCAGGAGCATGACTGCTTTTGGAGCCTTCACATGTATGTTTGTATGTTGGGAAGGTGTGTTGTGGGTCGCATTTCCCTTGAGGTCTCTAAGCTTGGAGCCATCCGAGAGGAGGAAACTTGTTCCCATTATCCTGGAAGTAGGGAACTGATCCTTGAGAATTCCGGCTCCTAGGCAGTCTCTGTGATCCCACCCAGAGATAGAGGGCAACCAAGGTGGGGGGTGGGGGTGGGGTCATCGCAGCAGAGTTGGGGGATGACCTTCTGAGCACTTCCAGGATACCCTCATCTGGGATCCCTTTCTGTATCCCCAGGAAAGATGGGGCTGTTACCATGGTGATGACCTTAGGGTCTTTATTGGGCAGGATCTCCTCTTAGCTCAGGAGGTGAGCCAGTACAAAGGTGTCATCTGTTCCCACCTCTTGCTGGTCAGAGGGCCCTCAGAGATCTGGGGCCAGCTGAGCTCTGGACAAAGGGCTGCTCGTTCCCCTCCTTACTTGCATCCAAGAATGGGCTGGGTTGCATGGTTTCATGGGCAGCCCTCCTGGTTCCCCTTGCTGCAGGGCCTCTGCCCTTGGAACTGGGCATAGGAAGGCATGGTGCTAATAACTTACCTTGGAAACAGATACTGGGAAAAGAGGCCCAGGTGAGGGTGGGTAGGCAGAGAGGGAAGGGGGCAGGAGAGAGGCTGTAGGTGTGTCCCTGGGAGAAGTCTGTTGATGTGGGCTCCAGGCGTCCATGGGCACTGTAGACGTTGGTCATGTTCGCTGTGCTTGCCCCTCCTCTGGTAGGGAAAAGGGCCGAGGTGGTTTGGCAGGAAAACGGGTGGCATCAGGAGGGCTAGCCTGAGTGGCTGCCAAATGGATAAAACATCTGGATGGGTGGTTTTGTGTCCCCAAGAAGGCAGCTTCCAGGTCTGGGCAAAGGTTGTCTCTTGTCTGTTTTTTCTTTTCTTCCTTTTCTCTCTCTTTCTACCCCTGCCAATCCTCCTGAGTTAGGGTGCAGGGAGACCAAGGATACTTCATCCACTACTGCCTGTTCCTTCTCATGGGGAGAGCAGGGGGTTCGGGGTGGAGATGTGTCATGTCAGACCCTCATTGAGACGGAGTGCAGCAGGGGTTATTGCTGAGTGATTGTTAGGCACGGGCCTCTTCTCCCCTGCCCTGGGCTTCTTGGGTCGAAGGCTCTCCGGAGGGTGAGATTGCAAGACAGGCAGTGGTTTCTTTGCCCTGGGACTTGGATGCCTGTTGATGGCCTGTCCACCTAGGCAGTTCGAGTGCCTGGAAGGGCACTGTCCTGATGGGATGGTGTGCAGAGCAGCCTGGTGTTTTTCCCAGCCCAGCACCGGGAAATGGATAAAGTCTGCCTCTCTGCAGGAATTGGAAGGTGTGAGGGAGCAGGGAAAGTGGTGTGACCTGTCTTGCCTGTGCTGCTTGTTTGGAGGACAGTGGCAGGAGAGGGGCGACAGGATGAACGTGGGAACAGCACACAGCGAGGTGAACCCCAACACGCGGGTGATGAACAGCCGCGGCATCTGGCTCTCGTACGTGCTGGCCATCGGGCTTCTCCACGTCGTGCTCCTCAGCATCCCCTTCGTGAGCGTCCCCGTCGTCTGGACCCTCACCAACCTCATCCAAACATGGTGAGGGCCTGCCTGCTGCCTGCCTTTGGTGGCGTTGGGGTGGGGGGAGAGGACCCTCCCCCCAGACAGGGGCCAGATGTCAGGGTGACATGCTGACTTCGGTCACCAGATTTCTCTTCTTTCTGCCCCACTCCCCGTTACTGGAATAAAATCTGCATGTATGGCCACACCTCTTGGACGGGGTGGCTTATGGATTGGAAGAGGGGGTCATCAAGAGCTGAGCTAAGGACCCCAAAGAGTCTGTAGCACTTGGATCCCTAGCCTGGGGCAAAAACTCCTCTTTACCCAATCAGAATCTGAGTGTCCTTCTCTCTTTCCCCTCTGTGCTTTTTCACTACCTGCTTGCTCCCTGGTACTCTTGGTGGGCAAGCAAGACCTGGTTCCTTTCCATCAGCTGGCCTCCTCCCAGCTGGGGCAGGAAGCCTAGCCCCAGGCTGGAGAGATGGCATCTCCTTGCTGGTTCTATGTTTGACTCCTCCCCGGGAATTCTCATGCCAGGCCTGCCCTTTCACCCAGTGGGTCTCCTTATTCTCTGGCCAGTCTCCCAGCTGCTCCAGCCTGACCTCCGCCCCGCATCCCCTTGCCCAGTAGATGGGGTTCCGAATCACTGAGAGCCCATGTCTGTGACTGGGGCAGAGAAGCTGAGCTGGAGAGCCTTTGGCCTTCTGTGTCCTCTAATGAAGGCCCCTCCCTCCAGGGCATGTACATCTTCCTGCACACAGTGAAGGGGACACCTTTTGAGACCCCGGACCAGGGCAAGGCGAGGCTGCTCACCCACTGGGAGCAGATGGACTATGGGGTCCAGTTCACCGCATCTCGGAAATTCCTGACCATCACACCCATCGTGCTGTGAGTGCCTTGGGCAGAGGAGGATGCCAGTGGAAAGGCCAAGGCCTGGGGAACCCCGGGCCCTGCGAGGCTTAAACCCCTCACCAGCTGTGGCCCTTGGCATAGGAAAGACCAGAGGAAGAAGGGCTGGGGTGCCCCTGGGTCTCATGCTGGGTGCAGGTTGTGACCCCTGGTCCTGTCTGTCCTCTGTTGGAGCTTCCTTCCTGCCACTGAGTTTGGTCCACAGGTCTGGGGTAGAACACAGGGCCTGGGTCAGCAGGGGCTTCTGTAATTGGGGGGATCTTACCACCCTACTTCGGCTCTGGGGAGTCTTTCCCATAACTCCTCACTGTCAGAAATCTGTCTGTGGGAGAAGAAAGGGACCTTTCAAATAGTTTTATACCTCCTCCCAACCACCCCCTACAGGTACTTCCTCACCAGCTTCTATACCAAGTATGACCAGATCCATTTCATCCTCAACACTGTGTCTCTGATGAGCGTGCTCATCCCCAAGCTGCCCCAGCTCCACGGAGTCCGGATTTTTGGAATCAATAAGTACTGAGGGTGCAGCCCCTTCCCCTGCCCGGGATGGCGGGGAGGGGTCGAAGCCTGGGCTGTGATGCTGAAGACAGAAGGAGCCTCTGGTAACTGCCAGAGACGGGGGCTGAGCCTCTGGGCCCTAGTTTTCCCCTCACTTCCCCCAGTAGCAGACTTGAAGTAGCTTGTAGTGGGTTGGGGTGGGGCCCCCTGGGGCTCTGACCCCTTCTGATTTTTTTTTTTAATCTTTTCCTTTTGCCTTTTGGATAGAGACTCTGGGGGGGGGGGTGTTCATGAAATGGGCTGGGCTTCTGGGCTGAACACAGACCTGTGAGGTTGGGGCAAGAGAAGCCCCCTGCTCACTTGCTCATCCTCAGACTGCTAAAGCACTTTAACCCCTGTGAGCTGGGCAGAGGGGACGGTACAGCTTCTAGTCTGTTTCACTTTAATTCTTAAGTCTTTAGAATGACACTTAGTGTGTGTGCTTATATCTATGAAAGCACCGTGTGGCTGCACCTCATCGCTCTGGGTAGAGAATTGTCTAATCCAAGTCAAATGGCTCTCGCACGACCCACCTGGGGTACTGGGTAGGAGTGGCTAGGGTAAGGAGCAGGATAGTGGGTGGGCTGGATGTGGGTGGCCTGGTCCCAGGGGTGAGGGGCCAGGGCTGCAG
>SJXQ01009688.1:360378-398136 GCA_006408695.1 Aepyceros melampus | reverse complement strand
AGGGAGGCTGCTGTGAATCTGCAGCTCCAGGGTGGCGTGGCGGGGTGGAATGGGTGGGAGAGGCCTGTGAGTCATTGTAAGCCCAGGTCCGGTGTGACACTGTCTCTGCGGTGGAGGTGGGGGATGGTGTGGGGATGCTGCACAGAAGCGGTGCTGCAGCCCTTCCCAGCCCTTCACCTGTGACCTCACACAGACGGGGTCTGGGCTGGGGCCTCTTGTGTGGCATGCACCTGTGGGCTCATCAGGTCACCGCCAAATGGGTTTCCTGGGCTAGAGAGTCCTGCATGGTCCCCGCCTGAGCAGGACACTGGAGGGAGCAGGGAGTGACCTGAGGGGGCTGTCCACTCAGGCTGAAGAGGTGAGGCAGGGCGGGACCAGAGGGGAGCTGCCTTCTCCCCACGCCCCCTCTGTCTGACGGGGGTCTGTGTTACTTCTGAGGTGTGGGTACCAGGGCCTTGAGGGAGCAGTGGGGGTTGGGGGGTCACTGGCCCTGTTTTCTGCCTCTTGGTCCCCCCAAGCCCCACCCCATGTATCATAGGGAACTTTCACCTCAAAATCTTTCTAAGCAAAGTGTGAATAGGATTTTTACTCCCTTTGTACAGTATTCTGAGAAATGCAAATAAAGGACAATGTGTTCCTATTTCCCTGGAGTCTGGCCTCTGCTTCCTGGAGGGCTCTGGAGGAGGGGTGGGGGGACGCAGTGTGGCGCAAGGGTCCAACCCTCTGCCTGGATGGTGGGAGGGCCCCTGGGGCCAGCAGAACAGGGTGAAGGGGCTGCTGGCGAGCTAGCTGAGGCAGCAAGCTGGCCAGAGTGCAGCAGTCTGCTTTGGGACTGCCTGGCTGGTCCTCAGACAGAACTTACGCCTCTGGGCTTGGTTGGCCGAGCCAGGCCGGGCTGGCGGAGGGAGAGCTTGTGCACAGCCAGGGAGGGTGTCCGTTCAGCCATGGCTTCATAAAGAAGCCAGAGTCCCAAGGGGTGCCCAGTCCTTTCCTCTGAATTCCTCCCCCTGAATTCCTGTCACTTCTCCTCCTGCCTTGGAGGGCGGCTTCTCCTCCTGGCCTCTGTGTCCTCAGAGGAAGCTTCCTGCTTCCTCCTCCCTCCACAAGCATGAGTGGGAGGGAAGAGGACTTACTGAGGCTCACCTGCCAGGGAGGGGCCTTTACAGCCTGTTCTGTGCCGTATCATCTGTGTTTGTCTATCTCCCACCTACCTGTTCCCTGGGTCCTTGAGGAGGGAAGAGTCGGTTTCTTACCTTTGACCTGTTGTCCAGCCGGGCCATATGTGGCTTATCTAAAACTCTGAGAGGTGGGGCACCTAGCTCTCCAGTTCTTTTTTTTTCTCCTTCTTTCAGTTCCCATATTATATAGTCCCAAGACACAGTGGCCAGGAACTGTGCAGAGACCTTACACAGGGGATTCTTACAAGCTCCATTTTTGGTGAGTAGCTGAGGACAAAAAAAGAGGTGTGTGGCCCCTGAGATGGATCTGTAGGCCCTGGGAACACCCTTTCCATAATCCCAGAAGGATTCCTAGGTGGAGAATGAGTGGAGAGTTGATCACCATGACCGGGGCAGGGGCAGAGAAGGGAACATGGGTGAGGGGTGAGCAGGTGCCTGCGTCAGCCAGAAGGGAATTAGGGGAAGGTGGTCAGGAAGGCTGTGGGGTGTGGTCTGGCCTCAGGAGGGTGGCAGAGGAGCCTGAAGAAAGGGGAAAAGATCTGAAAAGGAAGGAGAGGCAGAGTGATTGATGGAAGAGGAGAGAGTAGGAAGAATTTGAGGGTTCCAGTGTGGTGGGGATCAAAGAGCTGCTGCTGACGAGACATGGAGGAGGGGCAGCCTTGTCAGGCTGGACTGGTGGTGGGCCTATGGAAGGTCCCACAGGGCCGGTGAGTGGGGAGGCACTGGGGAGGCACAGGGACCAAAAGTAGGCCAGAGAGAGGTGAAGCAGAGTGGGCGGCGGGAGATGTCCCAGGTGAGGTTTTGGGATTCATTTGCTTTTACCAAGTATGAAGGGATCCTTCAGAAGGTGACCGGAAACAGAGGAGACAGGACTTGGGGGTGGGGGGCTGTCCAGGATATCCAGCTGCAAGCCACTGTTTAAGTATAAAGGTAGGGTACTACCCTTTCTGTTTCTTTCTGAGACCAGTTTATCACCATCTTACTGGGAAATGGTGGGTAGGGGCACCCATCCAACTGCCTTGCAGAACAGGAATAGAGGGAGGCCCGGGAGTCAGAGCCAAGGAAGGAAGTTGTCTGTCGGGGTTGGTAACGTGAGGTCTGCAGCCAGGTCTTTGATCTCTTCCTGGTTCCTCTGTTCATCAGCACTGGTAAGATTTGGGCCTGCCTTCCCGCCCATCAGGTCCCTCTGAACAAGGGGGCAACTCTGCTGTGGGAGACTCAGAAAACAGGTCTCACTTTCCTTTTGGGGCAATCGCCATTCCAGCTTTCCTCCAGAAGGGTTCTGCCAGCGGTGAGGAGAGTCTGGCATTTGTGATGGTCATTCCATCTTAGTGTGTAGTAAATGCCACACCTTCTAGAAACAGGGAAGCCAAATCATTCCAAGTTCTGATTGGCCTAGAACTTATGGATCAGCCAAAAATAGAAGATCAAAAAACCTGAACCAATATCCCCCTGCCCCCAAACTGCAATTGGCTTCCTTTCCCCAGTTGGTCCAGGCACAATGCCCACAGTATTTGAGTCAATCACAAGAGCTGTGGTTAAAGAGATAGACACCAGTGGAGAGATGATTGCTGTCAGAAGCCTCGGGGATGCTGACAAATTCCACTGCTTCTATCTGGTGAAGAAGAGGAGACGTTTCTTTGGATACCAGTATGACAAGACAAACCTCACCCTGAAGGACATCCTGGAGAGTGACGTACCATTTGATATGGTGGTTCCCGAGTTCCAAGGTCAGTATGAGGTGGTGAGAGACTTTGCCCACTCCTACTCTACCCCTCTCTCATGCCCCATTGCTATCAACCAGGTCAGCCAGTCAACAAAGAAACTGTGGAATTTGTATCTACACATCCATACACCTCAACTTAAGAAAAGTTCAAGAGAGCTGCATGGGGAAAAGGGCATAGGGGAAGTGACAGTTTGTTTTTCTTGGAAACTATTCCTAAATAGTCTTTTTTCCTATTTTTTCCCTTTGTAAATAATTCGCTTTTAAATTAGCTAAGGTCTTCTCATGTGTTTACAAAGTTAATCATTTAAATGTATAAATAAATGGAAACAATTTGCTTAGTGGTTAAGAAAGGTTAGAACTGGGGGGCATCTGGCTTCAAAACCTGGCTCTGCCACACTTACCAGCTGGGTAACCTCTGGACAAGTTGCTTTATCTATGCTTGTTTCCTCATCTGTCAACTTGAGAAGACTGTTGCAAGAATCAAATGAGGTAAATTACGTAAATCATTTACCACTGTGCCTGCAAGAAGGAGCATTCAATAAACGTTCACCCCAGACTTTCTACTGGTGACAGTTATTATTATTAGCACTTCCTGTTCCCTAGGGATGATGATTGAATGGGAAGTTGCTGGTCAGCAGAACTCCATAAGGATTCAGAGGCCTTAGGAGAGAAGTCTGTCCCATTCCCCTGCTCCCAAGCTCAGCGGTTCCCAATTCCTGGGGTTTCCTGGGTTTCAGAAGCCCCAGGAGAGGTGTTGATGAACCTTCTCTTGGAGACTATTACAGTGTCTGACACCTCATGGTGAGGAGTTTTACAGCTCAGACGTCTCTACCAAAATCCTTTTGGTTCTCCCCAAGAGATGGAAAAGAATTCTAACAACACCACTGTATAGTTCTAGAGCACCTGCCACGTATGACTATTAAGTGATCAAGAACAGTACCCAGATTGCTCAGAGGCGGTGGGCTTTTCCACAAGTGGAGTTTAATTCAGCAAGCAAGCGGCTTTAGGAAAATTTCACATTAGCATTTTTCAAAGACTTTGAGTCGATTTTCTGAAAACTGAATTGCCAAGAGTCAATTACTAAAAGCTAGTTCTCAAAAAAATCAAAATCAAAATCAGGGACTTCCCTAGTGGTCCAGTAGATAGGACTCTGAACTTCCACTGCAGGGGACACAGGTTCGAACCCTTGTATGGGAACTAAGGTCCTGCATGCAGCTCAGTGTGGCCACCCACACTGCCAAAAAAAAAATGAGTTTGCCAAATGACAAGTTCATTGGGAAAAAAAAAACAACAAAACTTTAAAGCAGGACTAGGATGTTTTGCAATGATCATATTATTCTCCAGGGGCAGGGGCAAGTTTAACTATGGAAAATTGACGAGGTTAACTTCCTTTAAGGGAAATTCTATCTGTTTGCATAAAAAATTCAAAGACAGAGGTGAAACCAAACTTTAAAAAAATTCTTAAGAATGAGGTGAGCTGATCACTTAATTGATTTTTAGCAATTTGACCTTCTTTTTGAAACATTATTTTTAACTACTTGGTATGGATGGTGTACATAGGTTTTTTAAAAATTAAAGTCTATTACCACTGGCTTCCCTCGTGTCTTCTCTCTGATTTCTGGCTGAATTCCCATCTGGGGCATGGAGGCTCACCATGTCTACTTACTTGTCCCGGCTCTTAAGTTCTGCGGGAAAGGGTGCCCAGGGCGGGGCACCCTTAGAGATTCAAGCGGGCGCCGGTGGCCCCACGTAGATGGTGCAAGCTCCTTGTGCAGAACTTTATTGGCTTTCCAAGTAAACCAAGTTATTCAGCCTCTTTTCTCCATCTAATTTTCCTACTACACTATTCTTCCCTAATCTAATCTAAACCTACATCTAAATAAAGAATTCTGTCCAAAGTCGCCTACGCCGTCCCCGCTTCGAATTTCCCTGGATCCACCGGGGCTGGACCTGGCAATTACCTGATGTGAAGAGCCAACTCGTGGGAAAAGGCCCTGATGCTGGGAAAGACTGAGGGCAGGAGAAGAAGAGGGTCACACAGGATGAGATGGTTGGAAGGCATCACCGACTCAGTGGATATGAGTTTGAGCAAGCTCCGGGAACAGTGAAGGACAGGGAAGCCTGACGTGCTGCGTTCCACGGGGCTGCAAAAAGAGTCAGGACTGAGTGATTGAACAGCAACAAAGTTATGATCAGATTTCTTTAGTTTCATTCAGATATCTTCAGTTTTCATCTAGTGTCCTTTTTCTGTTCCAGGATCCCATCCAGGACATCATGTTACATTTAGATGTCATGTCTCCCTGGGCTCCTCTTGGCTGTGACCGTGTCTCAGGCTTTCCTTGTTTTTAACGGCCCTGACAGTTTTGAGGAGCACTAGTCAGGCGTACTGTAGAATGCTCCTCTACTGAGATTTGTCTGATTTTTTTGTCTCTTAGACCTAGGAAATGAGTTTGGGGGGCGGGGAAAGATTACAAAGGCGAAGTGGTATTCTCACCACGTCATGTCACGGGTTTGCTGCTGTTGTTGCTTAGCCCACTAGGCTCCTCCATCCCTGGGATGTCCAGGTAAGAATACTGGAGTGGATTGCCATGTCCTTCTCTAGGGGACCTTCCTGATTCTGGGATCAAACCTGCATCTGCTGCATTGCCGGAGGATTCTCTGCCACTGAGCCACCTGGGAAACCCTCATATCAAGGGTACGTATTGTCAAGAAGACTTACCACTATTGATGCTGACCTTGGTCCCCTGGCTGCGGTAGTACCTGTCAGGTTTCCCCTTTGTCATGTGATTCTTCTGTACTGCCCCTCTCTGTACTGTGTGGGCTCTGCTGCATGGCTTGTGGGATCTAGTTCCCCAGCCAGGGATCAAACCCATGCTCTATGCAGTGGAAGTATGGAGTCCTAACCACTGGACCAGGGAATTCTCCCATACTGTAGCCTTTGTGTACATGAGGTTTGATTTTTCCTTCTCTCTGATAAAGTACACCAAATTTTACGTTACTCAAGAAACGAATGGGCCCTGAGACATCAGCATCACACACACAGGACTGAATTCAGGTGTTGTTTCTAGGTCTGGCATGTTTCTACCAGTTTCAAAATGCATTTTTTTTCTCTAGAAATCCAGGCCACCCCTAAAATGCAGCGGGAGATGCTCTCCCGCCTCCGTAGGCTCAGAACTGGGAGGTCTGAGAGAAAGGCACTTAGCTTGGCAGCAACTCCACACACTTGCCACTAACTCCGGGGCAGTGACGGACTTGGACTCCAGGCCCTTACGCAAGGCCTTATGCAAGGCCGGGCAGAGTCCATGCCGGTGGGCAACTTTCCAGAGTTGCCTTACTTTACACCTGCTCAGGTCACAAAAACACAGAGATTGAACTCCACTTAATTTTTATTTCCCAAAAGTTGTGTTCATTCCCTCAGTCGTGTCCAACTCTTTGTGACCCCGTGGTCTATAGCCCTCCTGGCTCCTCTGTCCATTACTCTCCAGGGAAGAATACTGGAGCGAGTTGCTCTTTCCTACGCCAGGGAATCTTCCCAACCCAGGGATTGAACCCAAGTCTCTTGTCTCTTCTATTGGCAGACGTGTTCTTTACCGCTCACTAGTGCCACCTGGGAAGCCAGGTGGTTAGGGGCTCCTAATTCTTTCGCTTTGCTTTTCTTTGTTTCATTTCAGCCTCTCAAATGGTTTAATAGGACTAGTTCACATTTATTGAGCATTTAGCAGTGTGTTAAGTGCTTAGCTGCATGATTTAATCTCCTCAAGCACTGGAAGTAGGTACTATGAATATTCTCCTTTTATAGATGAGGAAACAGATTCAGAGGTGAAGTGACTTACCCAAGGTCATTTGGTAATAATGTGGCAGAGTGGGCTCCAATCATGATGACTTCCGGGGAGAACAGCATTGGCTAGAGAACCATGGCTGGAAAACTTGCTCAGAAGAGAAGGGGATCGTGAAGGGAGCCCAGGATGGGGCGCATCAGCAAGGATCTTCTAGAGAGAGATCTTTTGGGTCAGCCTCAGTGATAATAACGACATTGTGACCTTACCTTTCTCTTTCCAGGTCAAGGTGATAACTTTGAAATTCTGGACGTCGTAGACTCAAAGGGAAGTTTGACAGTGAAATTTCACCCCCAAATGAAATTTAAATAGCATTCCACATTTTCCAGGAGAAGACTATCAAGTTAGAAAAGAGCGAGATACCCCAGGAATTCCTGGATTCCCTTAAGAACAAGTGAGGCTGGAGGTGGGCAGTAAGGGGAAAGGAGAGAGGGAGAAGCCCATATTTTGGGGCACCTAGGCCATCGGAGGTGGGGAGCCCTGGCTGGTGCTGCCTCCTACTCCCTACTCCCAGTACCCCTCACCCCCACAACCCAGTCCTTACTCAAGCATGCCCTCCTCTTCTCCATTCGAAGCCTTCTCATTCATCCAGAACCAGCCACCAGGAGCCCTTCTTCTGAGGTCCCCAATTCACTTACTTTCCTGCTGTTTTCCAGGGTAACTAATGACTCTGACTAGGAGCAAACTGGCTGGTTTCGAGACCACTTTCCTCTGTTTTCTTAAACCGTGTTGCCCAAATCTTCATTTTGTGCTTGTTTCACTTTGCCTTGTGGCAAGTCAGTGGTTTCCATGTACCTGTCCCTCACTGCACTAAGAACAACTTGTAACCAGGGACTGTCTTTACTAACCTCTCTGTTTATCCCCAGCACATGGTAAATACTCGAGAAGAGAGCTGAGGTGAAGCATAGTGAAATCAAAGCACCCCGGTTGAACATTTCCTGCACAGGAAGTGCCATCACCCCACCCCACCAGGGTGGCACCCATCAAGTGCTACAGACATCTAATAGCTGAGGGCATGGTCCTTCCAAGGGACTTCATCAGCCTTCCCCCTCAGCAGTTATGTTGTGGCTGATATTGGTGTCTTCTCCCCTAGCTAGAATTGTTGGAAAGTGTGGATGGTTCAGGGAAAGGGGCCCCTCTGTTTTCCTGGGCTAGCCCTCCCTCCCCCAGCAGGGTGGATGCCTTTTGTTTCCCCTTTTTAATTAAGAGCTGAAAGGCTTACAGTGAAAGTGTATTGGTCCTTTGACCTGCTCCTACCACCACAGTCTTTCTGGGGAGGGGCCTTTGCTGAGGGAACTCATTTTTTTTCTAGAATGCATTGTTTCTAGGGTAGGCTATGTTGAGTGTGTAAATAGAGTTGTGTGGGGGCAGGTAGGTAAAGGAGGCAAGGATGTATGTAGGTCTTTTGGCTGCAAATACCAGAAGTTCCATCAGGCTGTTTTAAGTCACAAAATGAATTTCCTTGTGTGTTGGTCGCTCAATCGTGTCTGACTCTTTGTGACTCCATGGATGGTAGCCCACCAGGCTCTTCTAACCATGGGATTCCCCAGGCAAGAATACCAGAGTGGGTTGCCATTTCCTTCTCCAGAGGATCTTCCTGACCCAGGGATTGAACACATGTCTTGTTCATTGCAGGTGGATGCTTTACCCTCTGAGCTACTAGGGAAGCCCACGAATTCCCTTATGGAATCAGAAATGGCACATGGACCCCAAAAGGTGGACAATGCGCAACCAGGTCCCAGAGACCCGTGTAGGGAGTTGGGACCGCTTCTCAGAGAAGGGGCTGCTGTGGGCTGGGCACATGCCCATCTCAGTGCTGAGAGAAGGGCACAGGCTTTGGACTCATATAGCCCTGGGCTTGAATCCCAACTCTGTGTTTATTTGCTGTGTGACCTTGGGCCATTCGTGACCTGTCTCTAAGCCTCAGTTTCATATGAAAAATGGATGCAAGCCTGCCTATCTCATAGAGGTATGGAGAGGATTAAATGAAACGACGTGTGAAGAATTTCCCTGTGCTGGCATACTCTAATCTTCCAGAAATGCTAGTGGGTTTCCTTCTCACTTTGCACCCTCTTCCCCCTCCATGGTGGGTAAAGTGAACTTTGACAGGGGTTCCACGTTCCTTGGTTTTCCGGCCTCAGGAGCACTTACTCTCAAATAGAGAGTAACTGGTGGGGAGGGAGAAATGTGCCTAGGAGGTGAGGCCCCTCTCATTTCTCCTTTACTCCCTCCAGGAAGCTGAAGAAGGAACTGCCTCCTTCATTCCAATCAATCCAGGCGAAGAGAGAAGACCTGTATTTAGTGACAGAAACTCTGAAGACAAAAGAGACTGACACCCTGACATATGAAACACATTTGGTTTTCAGTTCCTGTTGAAAATATTTGGTTTCCAATGTGAACACAAGGTTAGGATCTCTGGAGACAGGGACTGTGGGCGAGCCAGCTTTGCTCACTCATTGCAGGTCAGGGGCTGCCAGTCCAGATACCAGGCTCCTCATCTCTTTCTTTAGACTTTTCTGAGCAGTCTTGCCTGCTCCTTGGCCTTCTCACAACTTCTCTTCTTGCCCCAAGAGAATATATAGCATCACACAGTCTTTCCCCTTTGACTCTCTGGCAATGCTCTGTTTTCATTTGCTTCATAGGGCTTCCCATGGCTCATAATTACATGGGTATTTCTTGTTTGTTCATTGTCTTCCTCCCTTTTTAGGAGGCAGGACGACAGGAGCCATGATGCCTGGAACAAAACAGGCATGTTTTGTCCTCCATAAATTTTTTTTTTTGGCCACACCATATGGCTTGTGGAAATTTAGTTCCCCAAGCAAGGATCGATCCCAGGCCCCTGGCAGTGAAAGTGTTGGGTCCTAACCACTGGACAGCCAGGGAATTCCCCATAAATATTTGTTGAGTGAAATGAAAATGAAGTCAGATGTGGAGTCAAATATCAACTCTGCTGTTGTGAAATGGGCTCATCTGCTGACCCTCTCAGAGCCTTGGTTCTCTCATCTGTTAATGGAGGGTAATAAAGTCTACCTCCCAAGATTGTTTGGGAGATCAGGCAAGGTAATTATGTCAGGGACTGAGGGGTCAGTCTACATTGCTCCTTTTTCCTAGCACCAAAAGAAAGAGACCATCCCCCGTGAGAAGGTCCTGGCTTATCGGGTAAAGCAGCTTGTCTTCCCCAGTGCGGAGAGGATGGGTAAGCTAGGCCTGGAGGGGTCGGGGGGTGGGGTGGGGGAGCTGAACACATGAAGAAGGTGGGGGTCAGTTCAACTGGGGTCTGTGTCCGTCTGTAGGGGTCCTGGTGGCCTGGAAGGTGGGAGGAAGTTTCAGGGACTGGGAAGAAGGATGGAAGGTGGTGTTGCTTAATCACTACTAGTCATGTCCAGCTCTTTTACAACCCCATGGATTGTAGCTTGCCAGGCTCCTCTGTCCATGGGATTTCCCAGGCAGGAATACTGGAGTGGGTTGCATTTTCCTTCTCCAGGGGATCTTCCCAACACAGGGATCGAACCCATGTCTCCTGCGTTGGCAGGTGGATCCTTTACTGCTGAGCCACCTGGGAAACCCAATTCTTCCCTAGAGGTGTTAGCTCCTGTCTCTCTTCCACAGTTTATTGTTCCTGTTGGGCAGGGTGGGAAGACTGGGGAGATATTAAAAAGAGGAGCTTAAAGAGAGAGAACTGGGCTTTCTAACAACTGATCTCTCTTTCTCTCTTTTTAAAAACTGGTTTAGATATTTGTTTCTTGGACAAAACCAGCTCCTTTCCAGAAGGTGAGTGAGTGGGCCTCCTGTTCATCATTCTAGAATGGGCAAGGTTTTAAAAAGAGGATAGCAAATGACCTGGAATTATAGAGTCATCAGTCCTGAGAATGTAACAGGAGGCACTCAAGTTTGAGCCAAGGGGAGGGCAGGAGGAAAGTCTGCCTGTTGGAGAAGTAGGTTGGGTTGCATGCTGGCCTAGGGTTTCCAGGCCCCACCAACTCTGACCTGCTCTGTATAGGTCAGTGGGCTGGATCCTGGGTTCACAGTCCTTACTGAAGGCCTATTGGCTTCCAAAGCACAGGGGAATTGCCTGGCCAGTTCTACACAACAGCACGAGCACTGGACTAGAAGTCAGACAGTCTCAGGGTCTTGTCCTGGCTCTGCCGCTCACTAGGCCTATAGGCCCCAGAGTCATGGTTGTACTAACCTTAAAATGAACTAGGACTAGACCAGGAGACCCGAATGATTCTGTGTGTGGCCTCCTCTGGCCTTTCAGTCTTTCCCTGAATCCCGTAAGGGCTGTACTGCCTAAGAGCCCTTGTGAAGGAGTGAGTGAGGTCTAGGTGGAGTAGAACACTCAAGAGAAATAATTGAAACTTGTAGAAGCTTCAGGTTCAGTTCTGGCGAGGTCTTGCAGTTCAAGTGAGATTCTCTGTCATTCTTAAGTGCCATCACAGAGGAGTCAGGGAATAGATTCCAGTTCCTGCTGTCACCCAAATTTTCTGAGTGGCTAAGGGCATGGTGCTTCTCTCTGGACTTCCCTTTCTCCTTCAATCATCTTAGGTATATGCCTATGGCTGCCTATCTCCGAGTGTAGGAGGGGGTCTCTAAATATAGTACTTTGTCATTTATACACCATGATGAGGATGCAGGCTCCCCAGCATAGGCAGTGAGGGCTCAGAGTCTAGAATTGAGAACCTCCACCACTGGGACAAGAATATCCACGGGGTGGGCTGGGGTGGAGGTGACCTGAGGACTCGCTGAGATTATTCTTCCTCTCTTTGCAGAGAAAGATGGCAGTTCATCTTGGTTAGGTAAGGATGGGGAGGCCAGCTATGTTCAGGGTAGTTGCACTCCTCACCTTTGAGCCCTCTGGCCCCAAGGAATGCAGCTCAAATGGGGCGGCTGAGTGTGTGTGTGTGCGTCTGTGTGTGGCAGTAGTAGCGGAGAATGTTGGGAGGAGAAGGGTAGTGCATGCTCAGTCGCTTCAGTCATGTCCCACTCTGTGCAACCCCATGGACCGTAGCCCGCCAGTCTCCTCTGTCCATGGGATTCTCCAGGCAAGAATATTGGAGTGGGTTGCCATGCCCTGGAGAAGAGTAGGGCAGTGCCAAAAGTAGGTTTCCACTGTAGAGGTTGCATCTGTCTCCTCTGAACACAGTGATTCTCACTGGTACACAGATATCACCTGAGGGAAATGTTGAAAGTAGTGATAACTGAGTTCCACCTCTGGAAATTCTGATTTAGCTGATCTGGGGGTGGGGCCTGGTCTGGGCAGTGGGAGTTTTAATTACTCTGCAGGGAATTCTCATGCACAGTCAAGACTGAGAACCACTGTTCTAACTTCCTCTAACTCCTCATTACTCTTGTGGTCCAAAGCTTGCACTTTGAATGGCAAGAACATAAGCTTTGACTTCCTGGTGGTGGAGAAGAATTGGGGTTGGTACTAGACTGAACGTGAGCTGGGAGGTGGAAGTGGGGTCAGCAGAAGGCAGTGATGGTGGGTGTCTATCTGCTTCATGTTAACAGAAAGACTAGAAGAAGGGAAGTTATAGAGAGGTGGTCTCCAGAAGAAAGATAGATCAAGAATGGGGTCTGGGGGGCCTTGGTAATGGAGCTTGCTAGGCTGGAGGGATTAGGTTCTTAATTTCTGCCTCTACAGGGAAGTCCTTGAGTTTGGAGAATTTCCGAAGCATAAAAGAGAGGGTTCAGGACATGGTGCGAGTCCTCCAGGATCTGACTCCAGAGGAGCAAAAAGAGGTGCTAAACTGCTTCACTAAGTGCCTCAGAAGTGATGAAGAGCTGCAGGATCTGGAGCACAGAGTAAGAGGCCCAAGGAAGAAGAGGGCAGAGAGAGGGAGGGACGAGTCGGGAGACAATCTACTCTAAGGGACTGGGCTCCTCTCTCCCATCTCCTGGTCCTAGGTGTCTGAGGTCCAGTGCTCTGGGGAGCTACAGATGAACAGCCCAGCGAATTCTCTCATAAACAGTCTTTTCAACGCTGCTGGGGTCTTGATAGAGGCACGTGCAGAAACCATTTGGGATGTCCTGGATGCTCTGACGGGTGAGGACGGACTTGGATATAACCTGGCGTGGAGGACATTCTGAGCAGAGGGACCTGTGGGGAGTCAACTCTTGGGAGGAAGTGGGTATCACTGCCTTTTACATTTTGTGGGGCACAGACTTCACACTTCACAAACCAGCCATCTTCCCCAGGCCAGGGATGGAGGGACTGCCTCCTCCTTCGCCATGGTGCAGTCTCCGACCTCCTGCAGGCTAAGAGGAAAGCAGAAACCCAGTGGGAATGACCCCCGTCTAGCCATGCTGGGGTTCTCCGGAACCTCCTGTGATGCTTGTCCCAGGTCTGATCAGACAGCGAAGCCCTGTCCCACTGTGTGCCCTGCCTCTCTGCTGACTACCCTCTCTCTTGTCCCCAGAGCTGTCTGAGTACCGGCAGTTGTTGCTGAGGCCCTAGATAAGGGGACCCTGCTCGACGTGAAGGACAAGGTAAGACAGCCTGGGCTGGGCGCCCAGGTCCTAGTGGAAGTGACTGCCTATGCTCTCAAGGGCCCCAGAAACCTCAGTGACCAGTCCCTTCTTACCTCTTAGTCCACTGCCAGCTCACATCTATGCAGCTGGTTTGTGGCAATTCCCTGGACATGTAGTTTTCCGGACAATTCAGGGTGGGGTCTTTAGGCTCTGTTGTTTGCCTGTGGGCAAGAGAGGGGGTGGGAAGCTACTAGTTCCAGGAGGGCAATTGGCCCCATGTTGATGCATCAGCACTGTCTATTACCATTTGGGAGTATGAGGCAGGAAAGTGTGCCATGGTGGATTACAACCTCTGCTATGGACTCAGGACTAAAGGGTATGGCCACATAGTTGCCATTTTTGGTATATTTCCTTGTTCTCAGCTTTTACCATCTGGTGGGTTGCCTTTCAGGTGGAGCCCATCCTGAAGGATAACTGGGGTGAGGAGCCCCTAGATATGAGCTGTGATCCTGAGGCATGGATTCTCTGTGCCCTCTATGTTGTTGTCTCCATCCTGCTGCAGCTGGGTGAGAAGCCCAACTCTGTGTCTTCCTAAGCATTCTCCCCACCAGCCTCTGAGTGCTCTCCTCCCCAGTCCATCCTCATCATCCCTAATCTCAATCACCAGAATGATGTCTTTAAAACGAGCTGCTATTCTTTGATACATCCCATTCACTACGATAATGTCCAAAAATCATCTAGATTGTAGGCATGAACTTCTGATTAAAAGTGGGAGACTGATCATATTAATTACCTCTCTCTTCAAATTTCACTAAATGACAATAAAGTGATGGAAATGATAGAAAACCACAAGGAATAAAGAGAATTAGGCAACTGATAAGGGATTTCAACACATCTTTGGAAGCAATTAAAGGAGTGGTAAGCTAGAAGCCTCGCAACTGAGGGGTGCGGAGGAGTATAGGAGGAGCCTGCTGGTTTTCATCATAAGCCTTTAGTTCTAGTTAATATTTTTCAAGGCAATAATTGAAAGAAATATGTACTTGCTGTAAAACATTTCAGATATTGCTCAAAGTCAAAGGTAAACGTACCCCATGATCTCCCTTCTCCCTTTAATATAACCACTATGCTCATTTTAGGGTATGGGAACATTTTTTTCTATTGGGCAGTTTTAAAAATGGTAACTTAAACATGGAACTAGGATGAGATGGCATACATGTGGTTTGTATCTAGCTTTTGAACTATTTATTTTTACATTTACATTTGTGAAAATATTACATGCAACAGGAACTCTTTTAAGTGCTCTTGGAGTGTAGCTTGGTCCACTAATTTGGAAAACTTTAACAGTATCTACTAAAGCTAAACATATGCCTATGACTCAGCAACTCCACTTCCTTGGCATGTACCCAACAGAAATGAGTGCCCGTGTTCACCAAAATACTTGCATGTATAAAAACATCAAAATAAGGGCACTAAGCTGAAAACAGTTCAAATACCCAGTGCCATTAGGATGGATACGTATATCATGCTATACTCATGCAATAGAAGAGAGCAAATTACTGCTACATGTAGCAACCTGAACAGAATGCTGAGCAAATGAAGTCAGCACAGAAACGCTTATTTGTGTTTGGGTCCTCTGAGAAGTAGGTGCCAGAATGAAAGCAGATATGCAAGAGACTTATTAGGGGAAAAGCTCGTGAAGAATAAAGGGAGAGGGAACAGGAATAGATATGGCAAAACTTAAGATCACATGATCTAAAACCTGGGAAAGGAGAGGAGGAGGGAGAGGCTGAGCAGGAAAAGTCTCAGATGACAGCACAGTCTGAGGGTCTTTGCCAAGCCAACCAGAGCAAAAGCAGTCTGCCAGGGGGCTCCCCATCAGGCAGGAGGGCCAGGCTCTGGGAGCCCATGCTCAGCCTCCGGCAGGGAACTGCTCGGGAGAGGCTCAGGAGGCAGGTCTATAGGAGGGTGGGCTAGAGGTCCTTCCTCAAGCTGCTTCCTACAGCAGGTTCTCCTAAGAAAATCTGGGTGGTGCCCTCTGTGAGACTGTATGATTCCATTTATATGATGCTCAAGAACAGACAAAGCAATGGTGGTAGAAGTCAAAATAGTGATTATCTTTGTGGGGACATTATTGACTGGGAGGAGGCATGAGGGAATCTTCTGGAGTGCTGGAAATATATCCAGATTCACTGAGCTAACATAAGATCAGTATATTTTAATGGAAGTGTATTATTATACATCAATAAGAAAGGCTTGAAAAAGTACATATTATATAGCTCCATGTAAATGAGGTGAAAAACAACCAGAACTACATGATGGTGGAAGAAGTCACCACAATGGTGACCTTGGGGGGTGCAGTATGTCTGGGAAGGGGCAGTACTGAGAGACTCTTCGGGAGCACTGGACATATTTTATATCTCAATCTGGATAGTGGTTACATGGATGTGTAACCATGTTTACATGTGTGAACGTTTATTAAGCTAAACACAAGATCTGCACACTTTACTGTGAAGTTTTATCTCAATAAAAACTTTAAAAATATAATGAGAACACATGAGAACAGATTTGAGCAGTACAGAGGAATATAGACAAATTAAGTAAAAGTTTCCTCTCAAACCCCTTAACGCTATCACCTAGTCCCACTTCCTTGTGATGGCCATATTAACAATTTTAGTGTTTATTATAACTAAAAATTATATTCTTGAATTTATTAATTTTGAAAGAAAATGAAAGTGTTAGTTGCTCAGTTGTGTCTGACTCTTTGAGACCCCATGGACTGTAGTCTGCCAGACTCCACTGTCCATGGAATTCTCCAGGCAAGAAAACTAGAGTGAGTTGCCAATCCCTTCTCCAAGAGATCTTCCTGACCCAGGGATCAAACCCACATCTCCTGCATTGCAGGCAGATTGTTTATCATCTGAGCCATGGGTAGTATCTATTGATTACCCAAGATTAAGGATGAATGTTGTGAAAAAACAGACACTGAACAAGAAGTTCACAGTAGGAAAGTGTTATAAAAAATACAGGGTACTATGAAGTGTTTAATAAAAGGTAACAGGGTGGTCCCATCTTATCTCTGACAGTCCTTTTCCCTTTTCCTTAAATGCTGATTCTAGCCATGCAAAACTATTGGTCTTCAATTTAAACATGACACGTACTTTTATGATGCTATGCTTTTTAAATACAGGTTGTATTCTTCCTCTGCCTGGATTACCTTCCCCTACCTTAACCACCTCTTAAGCTAAGGCGTAAATATCTCTTCCTCAGTATTTATCCCAGTTTCCCAAAGAATTTGGTTACTTCTTCCTCTGATTGACCCAGAGCATGTTGAATACATTTCTATTAAGGCCTTATTATACCATACTGAAATTATTAACACATATGTCTGTTCCACTGATGTGAAAGCTTCTGGAGAACAGGGTTTACTTTAAATTTTACTTTTCTTTACTGAAAAAGTGAAAAGTGAAAGTCACTCAGTCGTGTCCGACTCTTTGCGACCTCATGGACTATACAGTCCATGGAGTTCTCCAGGCCAGAATACTGGAGTGGGTAGCTCTTTCCTTCTCCAGGGGATCTTCCCAACCCAGGGATTGAACCCAGATCTTTAACAGCTAAGTCACCAAGGAAACCCAAGAATATTGGAGTGGGTAGCTTATCCCTTCTCCAGGGGATCTTCCCAACCCAGGAATCAACCTGGGGTCTCCTGCATCGTAGGTGGGTTCTTTACCAGCTGAGCCACTTTGAGTGAAGTGAGTGAAGTCGCTCAGTCGTGTCTGACTCTTTGCAACCCCATGGACTGTAGCCTATCAGGCTTCTCCGTCCATGGGATTTTCCAGGCAAGAGTGCTGGAGTGGATTGCCATTGCCTTCTCCAGGGGATCTTCCCAACCCAGGGATCGAACCCGGGCCTCCCGCATTGCAGGCAGACGCTTTACTGTCTGAGCCACCAGGGAAGCCCTGAGCCACTTTACTAGGGCCCTTTTCAAAAGTGCCTTTGAGTTGGGGGAAGTTTGGGAAACACATTCAGAATTCCATGAAGCTGTCTTAACCAGTTGTCATAAGATTTTTTTTTCTGTCCTCTTAGAGTTCAAGCAAGGGATGACTTGTCTAAGAGAGATTAAACTAACCCAGAAATCTGAGGTTCATTATTGGCCTGCTGATTTCTCTCCTTTTCATCTCACATTTTTGATTCCAGAATGAAGCTCAATACATTAATTGTGTAAGTCTGTAAGGAATTTCCTGCTCCAGAAGCTGAAACTGGTGAAGGGGATGGTTTTGAAATGGGGACAGTTGGAACAGTCATTGTTTGAGCTTGGAGGGATGTGAGAGATTCCACTAACTCTTATTCATTCTTCTGAACTCTTAGCTCAAGCAGTACCCACTTCTAACCCACTTCTGACTTAGCTCAAGCAGTACCCAATAACATCTCTCCAATCTGAGTTAGAGACCCTGTTGGGAAGGAAACCATTTTGGAGAAATGCAAGTTTAGCCACTTTGGGATAGATAGAGTTGGATGTCAACAGGTCTTGAAGAAGAGGGAAAACTACCTTGCAGGTAACAAACTGAGGAATTTATTGATTTTGCTCCTAAGATGGAGGAGAGGAACATTGAAAGGAGAGAGAATGGAGCTAAAGAGAAGCATAAGAAAGGCTGAGAGAGACTGAGACTAGATGAAATAATAAAAACTTCTCGATGTGGAATAGGTGAGAAACACTCAAGAATGGTGAGGCCAGTGTTCTTTCTGGTAGTGGCAAGCTAGGTTATTTATTATCCTGGTAAATATACGGTTACATCTAAATGAGCAATAATTATATACAGAAATAATAAAATTATTCATAGCATCTTTTGATATTAAATACAGGATAATAATAATAAAATAATATAATAAATTTAAAGTGTTCTAAAGGGTTTTATCTTATTTGGGAAAAGAGAAAAGATATTGCTTACTTTTAGACTTTGATGATATCACATGTAGTCTATAATTTTTAAGGTAACCATCAAAAGACTAGGGAACAGATGAGTGGAGGGAAAAAAGCAGAGTGATAAAAAGATTATCAACAAAAAGAATACATGAAGCAAGAAAAATGAAACCTTAAACAGGTGAAACAAAAAACCCAAAAGAAAATGGTGGAATGAAATCCAAATGTATTAGAAATTACATGTATACAGAGCTAAATGATGACAATGTAATATTGTCAGAATGGATAACTTTATCTATTTACAGTTTGTAAGACATCTAAATAACATACAGATATAAAATATTGAAAATAAAGTGGTGGGAAAACATTAGCTTTGTAAATACTAGCCAAGAAGAAACTGGTATAGTTACATTAATACTAGGCAAGATAAACTTGAGGCATTAAGCATTATTAGAGGCAAAGAAGGCCACTTCACAATGATAAAAATTTCAATTTACCAAGAAGATACAACAAATTTGAATTGCTATGTACATAATAATATAATCTCAAAATATAGAAAGCAAACATTGACACAACAAAATCAGTTCAGTTCAGTTTAGTCGCTCAGTCGTGTCTGACTCTTGGTGACCCCATGAACTGCAGCACGCCAGGCCTCCCTGTCCATCACCAACTCCCGGAGTTCACTCAGACTCACGTCTATCGAGTCAGTGATGCCATCCAGCCATCTCATCCTCTGTCATCCCCTTCTCCTGCCCCCAATCCCTCCCAGCATCAGGGTCTTTTCCAGTGAGTCAACTCTTCACATGAGATGGCCAAAGTACTGGAGTTTCAGCTTTAGCATCATTCCTTCTAAAGAAATCCCAGGGTTGATCTCCTTCAGAATGGACTGGTTGCATGGACTCCTTGCAGTCCATGGGACTTTCAAGAGTCTTCAACACCACAGTTCAAAACCATCAATTCTTTGGCGCTCAGCCTTCTTCACAGTCCAACTCTCACATCCATACATGACCACTGGAAAAACCATAGCCTTGACTAGATGGACCTTAGTCGGCAAAGTAATGTCTCTGCTTTTCAATATGCTATCTAGGTTGGTCATAACTTTTCTTCCAAGGAGTAAGCATCTTTTAATTTCATGGCTGCAATCACCATCTGCAGTGATTTTGGAGCCCCCCCAAAATAAAGTCGACACTGTTTCCCCTGTTTCCCCATCTATTTCCCATGAAGTGATGGGACCGGATGCCATGATCTTCGTTTTCTGAATGTTGAGCTTTAAGCCAACTTTTTCACTCTCCACTTTTGCTTTCATCAAGAGGCTTTTTAGCTCCTCTTCACTTTCTGCCATAAGGGTGGTGTCATCTGCATATCTGAGGTTATTGATATTTCTCCTGACAACAAAATAGTCAAGTACAAAACTACTGTGAAGATTTTAACACACTCCTCTTAGTAATTTATAGAATAAGCAGCTAAAATGTCAGTAATACAGATGATTTGAACAACATAATTAACAAACTTGATCTGATGGACATATTTAGAAATCTATACCCAACAATAACTGAAGAATAAAACTTTTAGCAATAAAAATATACATATCAAAGTTGTAGGGTGACTTCCCTGGTGGCCCAGGGGTTGATAGTCTTCCTGCGAGTGCAAGGGACATCAACTCGATCCCCAGTCCAGGAACTAAGATTCTGCATGCCTTAGGGCAGGCAACTAAGCCTGTGCGCCCCAACTATTAAGCAGGCGCTCTAGAGCCCTCAAACCACAACCATTGAACTGCGGGCCAAACTGTTGCAGCCCATGTGCCCGACAGCCTGTGCCCTGCAACAAGAGAAGTTACCACAGTGAGAAGCCCACTCACCACAACTAGAGAAAGCCCAAGTGCAGCAATAAAGACCCAGGGCAGCTAAAAAAAAAACAAACCCCAAACTTGTAAGATTAGCTAAAGCTGATATTTTAGAGAACAGAATATGTATGTATAACCTTCATTGTTTATGTGAAAGAAGAAAGAAAGGCTTAAAAGAAAAAATCAAAGAGTTAAGTATCTATGTCAAGGAACTAAAAAAAAAAATTAGCAAAATAAATACAAATATATGGAAGGAAAGAAAGGGCACAGCAAATATAAAGTAGTAAATAAATAATAAAGAGGTTCAATAAAGACAGATATTGGATCTTTGAAATCAGTAATAAAATAGACACACCTCTGAGGGAGTGATAAAAAGAAAAAGGGAGAAAGAGCACCTATAATCAACTTCAAAAACAAAAAGGAGACAGTACTATAGATGCTAGGTGTGTGTTAGTCTTCAATCATGTCTGACTCTTTGGGACCCCATGGACTGTGATCGCTGTCCAACAGGCTCCTCTGCCCATGGAATTCTCCAGGCAAGAATACTGGAGTGAGTTGCCATTCCCTTCTCCAGGGGATCTTCCCCACCCAGGGATTGAACCTGGGTCTCCTGCCTTGCAGCAGATTCTTTACCATCTGAGCCACCAGGGAAGCCCACTATAGATGCTACAGGCATTAAACAGATAAAAGGATAGTAGAACAACATTGTGCCAATAAATTTAAGATTTTAGGTTAAATAAGAACTATCCTAGAAAAGTATAACTGCTAAAACTAACCCAAGAAGAAATAGAAAATATGAAAAATCCTATAACTACAAAGGACAGTATATCAACAGTAAAATATCTTCCCACAAAAATTCTAAGTTCAGATGGTTTAATCCACTAAATTCAATGAAGTATTCAAGAATAAAGAATTCCAACATTATACACACTCTTCCAGAGAATTAAAAAAAGCAACACTTTCCAAATTGTTTGCAATGCTAGCAAAATCTAACAAGAACACAAGAAAGAAAAATGCAGGCCAGTCTCACACATAAACTTAGATGCAAAAATAGAAAATGAATGGCAAACCAAATCAAGAAATAAAAAAAAAAAGACTACTTAAAGACTAAGGTTTGTCTAGGACTTCAAGGTTAGCTTAACAGTAAGAAATCAATTTATGTAATTCATCACATTAAAAGTTTAGGAAGAAAGATGACATGACCACCTGAATAGATACAGAAAAAGCACTTGATAAAATTCAATTTTCATTCTTGATAAAAATGCCTAAAATGGACCTAGAAATTATCATACAAAGTGAAGTCAGACAAAGACAAATATCATACACTATCACTTACATGTGGATTCTAAAAAAATGACACAGATGAAATAATTTATAATACATTCTACCTATAGGAAGTAAATTTATGGTTACCAAAGGAGGAAAGAGTTGGGGAGGATAAATCAGGAGTTTGGGATTAGGAGTAGATACATACTGCTATATATAAAACAAATAAACAACAAGGACCTACTATATAGCACAGGAAACTATAGTCAATATTTTGTAATAACCTATAGTGGGAAAAAATCTGTAAAGAATAGACATATATTTCTGGAATATATATAACAGAATCACTTTCCTGTACATCTGAAACTAATACAATATTGCATATCAACTAGACTTCAATAAAAAGTTGTTTGCTTTAACACCATATGCTGCTGCTGCTGCTAAGTCGCTTCAGTTGTGTCCAGCTCTGTGCGACCCCACAGACGGCAGCCCACCAGGCTCCTCCTGTCCCTGGATTCTCCAGGCAAGAACACTGGAGTGGGTTGCCATTTCCTTCTCCAATGCATGAAAGTGAAAAGTCAAAGTGAAGTCGCTCAGTCGTGTCTGACGCTTAGCGACCTCATGGACTGCAGCCTTACCAGGCTCCTCCGTCCATGGGATTTTCCAGGCAAGAGTACTGGAGTGGGGTGCCATTGCCTTCTCCTTAACACCACTTAATGTGGACTTTGAAATATGATACAAGTGACCTTATCTACGAAACATTCATGGACACAGAGGACAGACTTGGTGGTTGCCAAGGGGGAGGAAGGGAAAGGAGAGGGATAGATTGGGACATTGGGATTAGCAGATGCAAACTGTTATATAGAGAATGGATGAATGACAAGGTCCTACTATATAGCATAGGGAACTACATTCAATATCCTGTGCTAAACCATAATAGGAAAGCATATGAAAAAGAATGTACATATGTGTGTGTGTATAATATATAATATATATATAACTGAATTACTTTGTTGTACACCAGAAACTAATACAACACTGTAAGTCAACTATACTTGAATAAAATTTTTAAAAAGTTGTTTGTTTTGAAGGAAAAAAGTGCATAAAAAATTCCTACTAGAAAAACAAGAATAAAAGAGATTCTTTAATCTGATACACATATTATAAAATACCTACAGTAAATATCATATTTAATGGAGTGAAATGTTATGTTTTCTCTCTCCATCAGAAGCAAGACAAGGATGCCTACTGCCACTGCCTTTATCGATTTGACGTCACATAGATGGTCTAGCAAGTATAGGAAGCCAAAAGAGAAACAAAATATGTAAAGTTACTGTTTTAAAAAGAAAATTGCCAAATAAGAAAATTGTATTACTTGCAGATGATCTAATTTGTATATAGTAAGTCCAAAAGAGTCTATAGATTATTAAAAGGAGTAGATAATTTAGTAATTTTCTAAAATATATATATAAACCAATTGTATTTTTATATATATCAGCAACAAAAGACATGAAATTTAAAAATACCAATTATATTAGCACCAAAAATGTGAAATACCTAGGAATATATCTAACAAAAAGCCTGAAAGACACATTAAGTTATAAACTCTTATTGAGAGACCTAGGAGACTTAAAGAAGGAATACTATGTTGAAGAGTTAGAAGCCACTATATTGTAAAAATGTGAAATCTTCCCAAATAATTTATGGATTCAATGCAATCTCAACAAAAATCCCAACATTTCTGTGCATATAACTTAATAAGTTATCTACTTCCACCTATATGGACGTGCAAAGAGGCACAAATAGCCATAGTATTCTTGAAGAACAAGATAGAAAAACTTACTCTACCAGATAAAAACTGTAATATTTTGGTGTAGCATTAGAGCAGGGAGAGACAAATAGAAAAATAGAAGAGACATCTCAGACATAGATTCTCATGCATAAACGGACATGTGCTATATGAGAGAGGTATCATCGCAGAGCACTGGGGAATGGCTAGATTTTTCAGTAAGTGGTGTCACTATAATTGAGTAACCACATAGATAAAAAATTATAAACGATGCCTAGCACACAGCATATATAAAATTAATTCCAGTTAGAATTTAGATCTAAATGTGAATTTAGATAAATAGATCTAAATAGAATTTAGATCTAAGGCAAATCATATTAAAATTAAAAACTCTTATTCAAGGGAATTCCTTGGCAGTCCAATGGTTAGGACTCTACACTTTGACTGAATCTACTATGCAGATTCAATCCCTGGTCAGGGAATTAAGATCCCACAAGTTGAGCTGTGCAGCACAGCCAAAAATAAATAAATAAAAACCCCAAACAAAACAAAAACATTTGTTTATCAAAAGATATCATAAAGAGGTGAAAAGACAAATTATAGCATGGAGAAGATATTTAAAACTTGTAACTTACAAAATAATAAGATCCAGTATAAGGAGCTTGTACCAATCAATAAAAAAGATGACTCAATACAAAGACAGTCAAAAGTGTTCTAAAGAATATTTGGAAAAAGAATCCTAATGGCTAACAAACATGAAATGATGATTAACCTGATTAGTAATCAGGAAACATAAATAAAAACCTCCAGGAGATACTACTACTCAATTACCAGTCTGGAAAAGGATTAAAGGTCTCACAATACCAAATGTTGGTAAGTATCTGAAACAATGAGAACTTCCATACACTACCATTGGGAAGATAAATTAGTACAAACTCTTTGAATTGCAGTTCATCATTACAAATGGAACACTGACATACCCTATAACCCAAAATTTGACTGCTAGGTATAAACTCTAGAAAAACTTGTGAACATATGCATCATATGGTATATAAAGAACTTTACTTAGTAGGATGTTGTAACAGTCAAAACAGAAACAACTTAAGTGTTCCCCAACAATAGAATGGATAAACAAACTGTGATATATTTATATAAAGGCAGAGTACATCATGAGAAATGCTGGGCTGGAAGAAGCACAAGCTGGAATCCAGATTGCCGGGAGAAATATCAATAACCTCAGAAATGCAGATGACACCACCTTTATGGTAGAAAGTGAAGAGGAACTCAAAACCTCTTGATGAAAGTGAAAGTGGAAAGTGAAAAAGTTGGCTTAAAGCTCAACATTCAGAAAACGAAGATCATGGCATCTGATCCCATCACTTCATGGGAAATAGATGGGAAACAGTGAAAATAGTGTCAGACTTTATTTTTGGGGGCTCCAAAATCACTGCAGATGGTGATTGCAGCTATGAAATTAAGACGCTTACTCCTTGGAAGGAAAGTTTTGAGCAACCTAGATAGCATATTGAAAAGCAGAGACATTACTTTGTCAACAAAGGTCCATCTAGTCAAGGCTATGGTTTTTCCAGTGGTTATGTATGGATGTGAGAGTTGGACTGTGAAGAAATCTGAGTGGCAGAGAATTGATGCTTTTGAACTGTGGTGTTGGAGAAGACTCTTGAGAGTCCCTTGGACTGCAAGGAGATCCAACCAGTCCATCCTAAAGGAGATCAGTCCTGGGTGTTCATTGGAAGGACTGATGGTGAAGCTGAAACTCCAGTACTGGCCACCTGATGTGAAGAGCTGACTCATTGGAAAAGACCCTGACGCTGAGAGGGATTGGGGGCAGGAGAAGAAGGGGACGACAGAGGATGAGATGGCTGGATGGCATCACGGACTCGATGGACGTGAGTTTGAGTGAACTCCGGGAGTTGGTGATGGACAGGGAGGCCTGGCATGCTGTGATTCATGGGGTCACAAAGAGTTGGACATGACTGAGCGGCTGAACTGAACTGATACTATACAGCAATGAGTATAAATGAACTAACTCTATGTGAGAGTAATCTTTAGAAAGAATCAAGGCATAAAAGAGTATATCCATTATGATTCCATTATGTTCAAAAACAGAGAAACTTTATGGTTTAGGTATCCAACTTTGGTGGTAAAACTCTAAGAAAAGGCAGGAAATAATTCCTCCATAGAGTCCCATAGAGGAGTCCTCCATAGAGTAGGAATGATAAGATCAGGGACAGGCACATGGGAAGGGGGTGGGTTTTGAGGATGTTAGAAATATTTTATTTCTTCACTGTGTGGTGGGTATTTCAGATGTTTGATAATTATGTTAAACAATAAATTAGTGTTTAGTGCACTTTTCTGTATGCATGTTATATTTTGCAATGACAGTGGTAAAAAAAAAAAAATGGTGATGCTTATTGTTTCATTTTAAGTTTTTTGTGTGTCGAGGCAGTATAATCCTTCTTCTGCCTGTCTTCTGAAATCTTCCCTCAAATCTACCACCTAAACATCCAAAGGACAGAGCTACTATCTAAGTCACAACAGCACTTAATTGCAGCGCTTTATTTGTCTCAGACACTAGTCTGGGCCCTTCCTGGTGACAGAGACTGAGACTGCTGAACACTGGACCTATAGTAGATAAAAGTTTATTGATAGAATGTATGCAAATTACCAGTCAACACTAAAGGAAATCAACCCTGAATATTCACTGGAAGGACTGATGCTGAAGCTGAAGCTTCAATACTTTGGCCCCCTGATGCAAAAAGCTGACTCACTGGAAAAGACCCTGATGCTGGGAAAGACTGAAGGCAGGAGAAGGGGATGACAGAGGATGAGATGGTTGGATGGCATCACTGACTCTATGGACATGGGTTTGAGCAAGCTCTGGGAGATGGTGAAGGACAGGGAAGCCTGGCATGCTGCAGTCCATGGTGTCACGAAGAATCGGACACAACTGAGTGAACAACAATAATGGAAATTATGGTGAAAGCTCTAGATTCCTAGCTGTGTAGAATTACTGCATTGTTTATTACAGGCCCACAAAGGAGGAATGACTGAGCAACCACCACCACCACAAAGCTAATACAGAGCCTTAAAACTGTCTGTGTTTTATGGTCTACATAGCTCTTTCATATAAATGATAAGATTACATAGTGCCTCTCTCCCGAAGTGGAGGGTCTGCATGGAGAGCACCGCTGGGTCTGGGTGCCCGGAGGCAGAAGCGCTCTCGGAGCTCGCTCATCGGCCTCCTGACAGCCATGTCGTCCTTCGACACCAATCCCTTCGCGGACCCAGTGGATGTAAACCCCTTCCAGAATCCCTCCATGACCCAGCTGACCAATGCCCCACAAGGAGACCTGGCTGAATTCAACCCTTTCTCAGAGACAAACGCAGCGACGACGGTTCCTGTCTCACAGATGCCCGGGCCTCGCAGCCGGCAGTTCTCCAACCCTCAGTGGAGCCCACCAGCCAACCCCCGCAGGCTGTGGCCTCTGCAGCCCAGGCAAGCCTGCTCCAGCAGCAGGAAGAACTGGACAGGAAAGCGGCCGGGCTGGAACGGAAGGAGCGGGAGCGTCAGAATAGGGTGGCCAACTTACAGGCAAGAGAGAACAACTGGCCGCCCCCGCCTGTGTGGTGCCCTGTCAAGGCCTGCTTCTCTCAGGACTTCTCCACAGAGATCCCTGCCGACTACCAGCGGGTGTGCAAGATGCTCAGCTACCTCTGGATGTTGCATTCAGTGACACTGTTTCTGAACCTGCTTGCCTGCCTGGCCTGGTTCTTAGTCAACACCTCCAGGGGAGTAGACTTCGGCCTCTCCATCCTGTGGTTTGTGATCTTCACCCTCTGTGCCTTCCTTTGTTGGTATCGACCCATCTATAAGGCTTTCAGGTCTGACAACTCTTTCAGGTTCTTCATGTTCTTCTTTGTATTTTTCTGTCAAATAGGGATCTACATCATCCAGTTGATCGGCGTCCCTAGCCTTGGGGACAGTGGTTGGATTGCAGCCCTGTCTACGATGAAGGACAGCTTGGCTGTGTCGGTCATCATGATGGTGGTGGCTGGCTTCTTCACCCTCTGTGCCATGCTCTCACTCTTCCTCCGAAGTGGGTGCACTCCCTGTACCGCAGGACAGGGGCAGCTTCCAGCAGGCCCAGGAGGAGTTTTCCCAGGGCATCTTCAGTAGCAGGACCTTCTGCAGTGCCGCTTCATCTGCTGCCCAAGGAGCATTCCAGGGGAATTAGTCCTCCTGACTCCTCCCTCTGCCCTAGCCTTCTCTCTCACCTGCCTTCTGAGCTGCACTTTCCATGGGTGCCTTATGCATTGGGTATGCCCAGCACAGACCTGGGGAGGGTCTTGCCCATGGCTCTTCTTCCTCCTTCAGCAATCATCTCTCCCTTCCACTTGAGGAAAGGGGAGGGAGAGACAGGGACTTTTTTTTACAAAAGAGGAAAAAAAAAAACCTGTCTTTTCTTCTCTGGTGGTGGTTTGATAGGATTTTTTTTTTTTGTCTCTTTGGAACAGTGGGACTGAAGTTCTCTTCTTCCCATACACAGATACACATGTGTACTCACACACATACAAACACAAACATACTGAAGTGGGTGCACTCCCTGTACCGCAGGACAGGGGCAGCTTCCAGCAGGCCCAGGAGGAGTTTTCCCAGGGCATCTTCAGTAGCAGGACCTTCTGCAGTGCCGCTTCATCTGCTGCCCAAGGAGCATTCCAGGGGAATTAGTCCTCCTGACTCCTCCCTCTGCCCTAGCCTTCTCTCTCACCTGCCTTCTGAGCTGCACTTTCCATGGGTGCCTTATGCATTGGGTATGCCCAGCACAGACCTGGGGAGGGTCTTGCCCATGGCTCTTCTTCCTCCTTCAGCAATCATCTCTCCCTTCCACTTGAGGAAAGGGGAGGGAGAGACAGGGACTTTTTTTTACAAAAGAGGAAAAAAAAAAACCTGTCTTTTCTTCTCTGGTGGTGGTTTGATAGGATTTTTTTTTTTTGTCTCTTTGGAACAGTGGGACTGAAGTTCTCTTCTTCCCATACACAGATACACATGTGTACTCACACACATACAAACACAAACATACACGCTTGGGATCACTGGCTGTCCTGGGCCGAACCACCTGGGGTTTTATTTCTGCTGGAGTCCTGAGATTCCACTCCTCCCCAGCAGACCTGACCGGGATCTGGCTTCATGGACCCAGCCTGTGACTTCCACAGTCCTGCCCTTCCCTCCTGCTCAGACTCTGGGAGCCTCCTAAGGGCTCCCCTTTAGATGAGCTGCAATCTGGGCTCTTCCTCCTGCCTCATGTTTCTAACAGTTTCCTAGCCTTTTAGGGCCCCTGCATCCTTCCAGTGTGGGCAGTACATGGTGCCCTCTGGGGCCCTTCTTAAGCCCTTCCCTCTTTAGACTTACTGAATGTGCAGTGGGGTTGGCTGGGATTTGAGGATGGAGAGGGATAGAGGACACTGACCTGAAGTTGTCTTGCCCACCTTTTGGCAGTCTTGTATTAGGGTGGGTCTGATTGTCCTGGTGTGGTTTGTTTGGCCCTATTTGTTTTGATTTCCCCTCTTTCTGAGGGACAGCTGCCCTTTAGCTTGGCCTCATATTCTTGCCCATCCCTGCCCACCACCATCAGCAGTATCTAGCTTGTATGACTCTTAGAGAGGGCAAGGGGAATGAACTTCATTCTTCAGGCCACCTTTTTGAGGGTTGGTTAGTCTGGGGTTCTCCCATACTCCTCAAGTAGAGTCTAAATCACCTTCCACTAGTCCTGGGGCTTCCCTAGGAGTTGTGTAACTCTGATGGGTGCTTAGGAGTTCAAGGTTAAAACCTGTATCCTGTCCTCAGAGATGGTAGGAGTGGGTGGGTAGACTGAGGGGACTTCTCAAAAAGCTGTCCAACCCAGGGCATCTGGGGCCTACCCAAAGGCAGCCCTGAAGCTGCCAGCTGACACAGCCCCAAAGCTACTGAATGATGATGGCAGTGACCAAGGTTTTGTAAACTCCTTTCTGGGAATTTTTTTCTCTGTGTACAAATGTATATGTTATGTCTCAATTTTGTCCTTAAATAAAAACAAAAGACATTTTCAGACAAAAAAAAAAAAAGGTTACATAAAGTTATATTTTAAGAGGGGCTGAGCTTGGTATTAATTAGATTCCCCACAGCAGGGATGAGAAAATGGTCTTTGCCAAGATAGAAAATGATCGAGTCAGGACTAGAATCAGAAAGCCAAGGTCTTTCCATTGTAGACGGCAGACATCTTTCTCACTTGCTTTCTGTCACTCAAGGGAGACATAGTTTGCAAGATGCTTTGGACATTGGACATTAGACTTCATCAGCTGGGCCATGAGAAAGAAGAGGGAGGCAGACACACATACCTCCATCCTCAATTTAGTCTTTCCTCTGCATTTACAAATTTGGTTGATTTTCTTCTGCTTGAGTCACATTCCAGATAACTTCCACAGAAATGAGGTAGGGTCCAGGAGCCTAAATTAGAGCTCTCCAGTCCAAGTTTTGTGCTTAAAGCCACTTTCTTTTCTTTTTGCTTCCCGATTTCCTTATTGTCTTTGTTTTCCAAATACCTTCACTGTGGTCTGTTTGTTTACTGATTTTGATACTAGGTATCAATGTGTTACCCTGGGATGACCCAAAGTGATAGTACTGTATCTGTTTATCCAAACTTCAACTCACATATCTAGCAGTCTTCAAAATAAACACTGCCACTCAGCAACCATACCTGGGCACCAATCGTTTCTGCAACCTTAGGGTCCTTCAGACCTACACAGTTCATTACTGTGCAAGAGCTGCTGCAGTTATATTACTTTGTGATAGTTACAATCTCTGGCCCAGTGAGAAATACAAAAATTCTTCTTTGGCTACTTAATTTTCAATTCTGAGGAATGGGTTATTGGTGAAACAATAAGCCTGCTGTGATAGAAAATAACTTCCACTCTAGGCCACTGACACCTGCACAAACCTGGTAGTGATATGTTTCCCCCCCATTATTGTAACTTAAAAATTAGTTTCTTGAGATCAGGTTTTGCTTTTGACTATTAAACTATTTCTACTCATAGAGGTAATCACACTAATCTGTCAGTTTATCTATGTTCTTCCTTTCAAGGGGAATGAAGAAGCTTCTGAAACTAAAGGAGGAAATCAAGAAGTGCCTGAGAAACATTTATCAGATGCATGAACTATGGGGTAAGGGAAGCCTGCTAACGGTGAACACAGTTAACCAAACACAGTTAAGCAAACACAGCAACAACCTAAAGAGTACAGGGGCACTGGAGGATGTAAAAGGGGCACTGGAGGATGTAAAACAAAATATAAAATTGCTTTCTGGCTTAGGGAAAAATAAGAAATTCTCAAACTCAAGAGCAGTGCCTACACGCTGCAGGATTTTCTAAGGAGAGGGAAGGAAAAGCCAAACCGAGCTGACATCAAAAAGCAGCAGGTTGTTCCCTTGACAGGCCCCTGCAGCATGTGCTGTGTCTCCACTGGCCACATCCTGCAGCACATGGTGGCCAGTAGCTTCACCAACAACCCTTCTTCCTTGTGTGGTTTTGTAGTAGAGTCCTTAGGGTTCCCTACATCTTACTATCTAATTCCTTGTTATTCCAATCCCGTTATGGTTAGCAATTCTTTATATTAAAATTTCCCAGTTCAAAATGCTTCATGTTTTCTGTTTCCTGATTGGACTGACACATATATCTACAATGTTAACACTAACAAAAAATAACCCTAATACTAAAACACAGATAATGGTATAAGGAAAACTGCAGACTAATATGTCTCATAAAATAAATGCAAAAATCTTCAACAGAATATTAGCAAATCAAATCCAACAATGTATAAAATAATTGTACATTATGACTAAAAATTGATGCTTTGAACTGTGGTGTTGGAGAAGACTCTTGAAAGTCCTTGGACTGCAGGAGATCAAACCACTTCATCCTAAAGGAAATCAGTCCTGAATATTCACTGAAAGGACTGATGTTGAAGCTGAAAGTCCAATACTTTGGCCATCTGATGCGAAGAACTGACTTACTGGAAAACATCCTGATGCTGGGAAAGATTGAGGGCAGGAGGAGAAGGGGACGACAGAGGATAAGATGGTTGGATGGCATCACTGACTCAATGGACATTAGTTTGAGTAAACTTCAGGAGTTGGTGATGGACAGGGAGGCCTGGTGTGCTACAGCCCATGGTGTTGCGAAGAGTCAGACACGACTGAACGTTGAACTGAAGCGATGACTAAAAATGATTTATTCTGAATATAGAAGAATAGTTCTAACATTTGAAAATCAATTTATCTATCAACATCAACAGACTAAAGATGAAAATATCATATATCAGAGGAATAGAGAAACTCCTCAACAAAGAACATCTATTAAAAAAAAAAACTATACCTAACATCACATGTAATAGTGAGAAACTGGATGCTTTCTCTCTAAGATTAGAAACAAGACAAGGATGTGCCCACACACCGTTACTATTCAATGTCATACTGGAAGTGCTAGCTAATGCAGTAAGACTAGATAAGGAAATAATAGATATACAGATTGGAAGGAAGAAATAAAACTGTTTTGTTTGCAGATGACATGGTTGTCTAAGTAGAAAATCTCAAAGAATCTACAAAAAACCTCCTGGAATTAATAGCAATTAGAGAAAGATCATAGGATGTAAGGTTAATATACAAAAGTTAATTGCCTTCCTAAATACCAGCAATAAACACTTGGAATTTGAAATTAAAACTACAAGACCATAGACTTTCCTGGTGGTCCAGTGGTTATAAATCCATCTACTCAGGCAGGGGAAATGGGTTCAATCCCTGTTTTAAGAAGATCCCACAACCCACAGAGCAACTACGTCTGTGTGCCACAACTACTGAAGCCTGAGTGCCTGGAGCCTATGCTTTGCAACAAGAGAAGCCACTGCAATGAGAAGCCCAAGCATCACAACTGGCAAGTAACTCCCACTCGCTGCAACTAGAGAAAACCTGCGTGAAGCAGTGAAGATCCAGCAGAGCCAAATAATAAATATAAAAATTTTTAGTTTATATAAAAAGGCAGAAGACGATAACTAACATCATACTGCTGCTGTTGCTAAGTCACTTCAGTCGTGTCTGACTCTGTGCGACCCCAGAGACAGTAGCCCACCAGGCTCCCTCGGCCCTGGGATTCTCCAGGCAAGAACACTGGAGTGGGTTGCCATTTCCTTCTCCAATGCATGAAAGAGAAAAGTGAAAGTGAAGATGCTCAATCGTATCTGACTCTTAGTGACCCCATGGACTGCAGCCTACCAGGCTCCTGCGTCCATGGGATTTTCCAGGCAAGAGTACTGGAGTGGGTTGCCATTGCCTTCTCCAAACATTATACTGAGGAAGAACTAAATCAGGAACCAAATGTAAGCCTTACTATACAGTAATCAATGTAGATCAGTCCTGGGTGTTCTTTGGAAGGACTGATGCTAAAGCTGAAACTCCAGTACTTTGGCCACCTCATGCGAAGAGTTGACTCAATGGAAAAGATGGTGATGCTGGGAGGGATTGGGGACAGGAGGAGAAGGGGATGACAGAGGATGAGATGGCTGGATGGCATCACGGACTCAGTGGACGTGAGTTTGAATGAACTCTGGGAGTTGGTGATGGACACAAAGGCCTGGTGTGCTGCAATTCATGGGGTCACAAAGAGTCGGACACGACTGAGCAACTGAACTGAACTGAACCATACTGAGGAAAGATTACATGAATTAATAAATAGGGAACCCAGACATAGATCCACACAAATGTAGTCAACTGACCTTTGGTAAAGGAGCAAAGGCAATTCAATGAAGGAAAGACAGTCTTTTGAACAAACGGTGCTGGAATCATCCATAGGCAAAAAAAAAAAAAAAAAAAATTTGAATGAACTCCGGGAGTTGGTGATGGACACGAAGGCCTGGTGTGCTGCAATTCATGGGGTCACAAAGAGTCAGACACGACTGAGCAACTGAACTGAACTGAACCATACTGAGGAAAGATTACATGAATTAATAAATAGGGAATCCAGACATAGATCCACACAAATGTAGTCAACTGACCTTTGGTAAAGGAGCAAAGGCAATTCAATGAAGGAAGGACAGTCTTTTCAACAAACGGTGCTGGAACCATCCATAGGCAAAAAAAAAAAAAGAATCTAAACATACAACTTATATTTTTTGCAAAAACTAATTCATCTTAGGCTAAATGTAAATCACGAAACTAACTTCTTGAATACAACAGGAGCAAACTACATGACTTTGGGCTTGGTGATGAGTTTGTAGAAATAACATAAAAAACATGATCCATGGAAAAATATTGGTAAACTATACTTTTATTTATTTTTGGCTACATGGGTCTTCCTCGTTGCCCAGGCTTTCCTCTAGTTGGGGCAAGCGGGGGCTGCTCTCCAGTTGCAGTGTGTAGGCTTCTCATTGCAGTGGCCTCTCCTGTTGCTGAACGTGGGCTCCAGGGCACACAAGCCTCCATAGGTGCAGCGCGAGGGCTCAGCAGTTGCGGGTCCCTGGGCTCTAGAGCACAGGCTCAATAGTTGGGGTGCATGGGCTTAGTTGCTCCACAGCATGTAGGATCTTCCCAGACCAAGGACTGAACCAGTGTCCTTGGCAGGGGGATTCTTTACCAGTGAGCTACCAGGGAAGCCCAAAATTGGTAAACTGGATTTTACTAAAATTAAAAACTTCTGCTCAGTGAAAGACATTGTGAGAAGAAGAGACAAACCACAAAATTGGAGAAAATGTTTGCAAAACACATATCTTATAAGAATTTGTATCTAAAATATACAAAGAACTCTTGGAACTCAACAATATGAATGAAAAATTCAATAAAAACAAGGAGAAAGATCTAAATGATAGATATACAGATGACAAATAAACACATGAAATAATGCAGAGACCAGATGTCATTAGGGGATTTAAAATTAAAACAATAATGAACTATCACTATATACCTAATAGAATAGCCAAAATCAAAAAACTTAAAATACCAAAAGCTGGTGAAGATGAGGAACAACAAGAAACACATCCATTGCGGTGGGAATGTAAAATGGTAAACCAATTTGGGACACAGTTTGGAAATTTCTTACAAAACTAGACATTATCTTACCATACAATCCAGCAATCATGCTCCTAGGTATTTACGCAATCGATTTGAAAACTCATGTCCATACAAAAGCCTGTACACAAATATTTATAGCAATTTTATTCATAATCACCAAAAACTTGAAGCAATCAAGATGTCCTTTATACACCCATGATATGGAATATTAGTCAGCAATAAAAAATTATATATCAAAGCCATACAGTGACATGGAGGAATCTTAAATGAATATTGGTAAGTGAAAGAAGCCAGTCTGGAAAGTCTACATACTGTATGGTTCTAAGTTTAATCTACGTTGGGAAAGGCAAAACTGTAGAGACAGTAACAAGATTAGTGGTTGTCAAGGGCTGTGGGGTAAGAGAGAGAGAAGAATAGATTAAACAGAGGGCATTTTAAGGGTGGTGGAACTATTCTGTGTGAAACTGTAGGGGTGGACACATGTCAATATGTACTTGTCAAAACCCACAGAATTGTACAACACGCAGAATGAACCTTAATATAAACTATTAACTATAGTTGATAATAATGTATTGACATTGGTTCATTAATCATAACAAATGTATCACACTAATGCAAGATGTTACTGACAGGGGAAACGGGGAGGGGTGAGGGTGTGGGCTGAAGTGGGTATATGGAACTCTGTGTAATATCTGCTCAATTTTTCTGTAACCCTAACTCTATACTAAACAATAAAGTCTATTATTCTAAAATAAATAGACTAAAAGCAAAGAGACTAAAAGAAATAACTTTTTTGGTTCTAATTATAAAAGTAATACATATGCCTTTATATCATATGAGTGATATCAAACAAAATAATATATGGAAAGTACAAAATTTTATTATGTTATGCTTGTCTACTCTTCTTGACCTTAACATAGTTTTACGTACAAAGAAACAGATTGTTTGTAAGCAACAAAACGTATTTCATTAAAAATCATCCACTGAGATTAAATGCCTTCTTAGAAATACCATGAAGACTATCTTTTTAGGGTTTTTACAGTGTACATTTTTCCAATGTTTTGGTCTTACTGATCTTCCTTAATGAAAATATCTATGACACTTTGGGATGTGAACAAATCATCTTCTGTCTTCCACCTCCACAAGCAAGTAATGATGCTTTCACCCCTAGTCTTCATGTTGAAATTTACTGGCATGATTTAGCTCCGTAGATTTGGACGGAAATGCAGGTCTGACACGTAACATCAACATCAGGACTAAAAGTCCCAGGACTACAAACCACTGCAGAGGAAAATACAATGGAGGAGATTATTCATTTCAGTTCCCCAATCATGGATTAAACTCGGAGCCATGGCAGTGAAAGTGGAGTCCTAACCACTGGACTGTCAGGGAACTCCCTATTTATGAGTTTTAAATATTGTTATCTGATGATCTGAGGTAGCACTGTAAAAGAAAGTTGGAATCTTAGCTACTTTTTCCTTTAGTAGCATCTTCCAATAACTTCTGCATTGCTCCATTTATGAGTTCCTATTTCTTGTTTTCTAGTTCTTATTTCTAATTTCTAGGCAGGACCATTTTGTTTCCTTTCATAGTACAGTATCTCAAGTTAGAATGCTATAGAGATATTTTGTAATACAAAAGATTATACTAGGCAGAATTAATATACATGAAGATAACTACGTTTAGAAATTTGGGCTTTGAATTTTTACTTCCCTTTAACTAAATACATTTCTTTGGTAAGAAAATCACTATAAATGTTCAATTATGCTAAGAGAATTCTGACTATATAACCTAAATAACTAGATATGTGAATTTTATAATTACCACAACAGGTAGCGCAATTGCTGTGTAGACCTTCATTTTTTCCAAAGCCTGGACGACAGCTATCCATACGTACTATTTGAAAACTGTGATCCACAAAATGCATGGCTGGTAGAGTTTTATTTAGATCATGGTTGAAATATATGCTTGGCTCCGGAAAAATTCTTCTATTCGATTTCTTGCCTAAGATTTTAAAACACCAGGGAGAAGTACACTTACTAAACTGTGAACCAAATTTCTTCTCCTATATCAGAGGCAATGAAACGTAACACAAGCATGGCACTGCTTTACACAACAGATGAATTCCTGGAAAGTTGCATGTTAATACCAAAATTAGTTTAGCCTGTACTCATCAATTATTGTCAATTTTTATGTACAACGGTTAAGAATTAAAATGAGGTTAAAAAGCACTTGTTTTGAATTACTTGCAGCATGTCTATCCCATATGTAGATAACTGGGAGTTGATTGTTTCTAACTCCAAAGAGCCAAGCAAGATGGAAACCAAAACTTCAATTAGCATTACAGACTAATGGTGTAAATTTTATTTTTTGAGCACAGGGCTTAAATAGTAACTAATAACAACCCATAAACCATGTACAGTGTTAAGGGAATGGGCTTAAGGACTAGAGAAAGAGAATGAAGGTATTTTTTTAGACTGTGTCCTGAGCCTCAAATAAGGCAGAGGAGAGAGCAATTATCATAATCAATAAAGATACAGTTTTGGAAAAACCAATATTTTAACCTAGAATGACATGATTATAAGGCTGTTCATTATTTATTTTTATAAGGCTGTTCATTTTTTAAAATGAATTATTTTTGGCTGTGCTGGGTCCTCATTGCTGGGCAGTCTTTTCTCCAGCTGCAGAGAGTGGGGGCTACTCTCTAGTTGCAGTGCATGGGCTTCTCATTGTGGTGGCTTGTCTTGTTGCGGTGCTTGGGCTTGAGGGCGCAGGGGCTTCAGTAGTTGCAGCACATGAGCTAAGTAGTTGTGGCTCCTAAGCTCTAGAGCACAGGCTCAGGGGTGCAGAGACCTCAGTTCAGTTCAGTTCAGTTGCTCAGTCATGTCCGACTGTTTGCGACCCCATGAATTGCAGCACATCAGGCCTCCCTGTCCATCACCAACTCCCAGAGTTCACTCAAACTCACATCCATCGAGTCAGTGATGCCATCCAGCCAACTCATCCTGTCATCCTCTTCTCCTCCTGCCGCCAATCCCTCCCAGCATCACCGTCTTTTCCAATGAGTCAACTCTTCGCATGAGGTGGCCAAAGTACTGGAGTTTCAGCTTTAGCATCATTCCTTCCAAAGAACACCCAGGACTGATCTCCTTTAGAATGGACTGGTTGGATCTCCTTGCAGTCCATGGGACTCTTCAAGAGTCTTCTCCAACACCACAGTTCAAAAGCATCACTTCTCCAGTGCTCAGTTTTCTTCACAGTTCAACTCTCACATCCATACATGACCACTGGAAAAACCACAGCCTTGACTAGATGGACCTTTGTTGACAAAGTAATGTCTCTGCTTTTCAATATGCTGTCTAGGTTGGTCATAACTTTCCTTCCAAGGAAAAAGCGTCTTTTAATTTCATGGCTGCAATCACCATCTGCAATGATTTTGGAGCCCCCAAAAATAAAGTCTGACACTGTTTCCCCTGTTTCCCCATCTATTTCCCATGAAGTGGTGGGATCAGATGCCATGATCTTTGTTTTCTGAATGTTGAGCTTTAAGTCAACTTTTTCACTCTCCTCTTTCACTTTCATCAAGAGGCTTTTTAGTTCCTCTTCACTTTCTGCCATAA
>SJXQ01009688.1:274420-360312 GCA_006408695.1 Aepyceros melampus | reverse complement strand
GTTTTCTGAATGTTGAGCTTTAAGCCAACTTTTTCACTCTCCTCTTTCACTTTCATCAAGAGGCTTTTTAGTTCCTCTTCACTTTCTGCCATAATGGTGGTGTCATCTGCATATCTGAGGTTATTGATATTTCTCCTGGCAATCTGGATTCCAGTTTGTGCTTCTTCCAGCCCAACATTTCTCATGATGTACTCTGCATAATAAGTTAAATAAGCAGGGTGACAATATACAGCCTTGACGTACTCCTTTTCCTATTTGGAACCAGTCTGTTGTTCCATGTCCAGTTCTAACTGTTGCTTCCTGACCTGTATATAGGTTTCTCAAGAGTCAGGTCAGGTGGTCTGGCATGCCCATCTCTTTCAGAATCCATAGCATGTGGAGTCTTCCTGGATCAGGGATCAAACTGTGTCTCCTGTATTGGCAGGTGAATTCTTTACCACTGAGCCACCAAGGAAGCCCTGTAAGGCTGTTTTTCAAGCTGATGCTTGGTTACATTTGGAGAACCAAGACCAGTGATCCATCCTTCTTCTATCATAAGAAAAATACATAATATTAACCTAGGGAGTTATATAATATTCCAAACATACTATTCCAAGACAAAACATTTTTAAATAGCTAAGACTCTCACAATCTCAGTTTATAAAACTGAAAGCAATATCAGTAATATTTCATGCTTAAGTTTTTAAAAAGCTTTGTTTACTATTCAAATACTTTCCCCCTACACTGAAATTCTCACCTGGAGGATATTACGATTAGTGGTATCTTCACAGTCAATAGACTCATTGCATGTACCTTTCCACCCTGGTGCAAAAGGATTAACTGGAAAGGGGAGAAAATGACATCTTCACAAAACAATTCCAAAAGGTTCCAAACATTCCAATAACGTTCCAAATGCTGAATTCAGTATATATGTGTGCATGTGTTTAATCTATGTAATCCCAGAAAGGTGCACAATTTGAATACTTTATACATTATGATTTCACTCCATCTGGGGGCTAATGGAGGTAACTACAAGGCTTTAAAATGAATAGAAATAAATTTGGTTTGGTTTCCACCTTTTGTCAAATTATCAAAAATACAACTTAAAATTCTATAAGAAGTTATAACTTAAATATTAGCTGCATAGTTAAAGGCCATATTTATAAAATGCTATTGACTTCTCAAAAATAGGCAACAATATATCATAGTTGAAGGCAAATAATTAATGTGTTAATTTTTAAAACCACAATCAGGCTGCTGCTGCTACTGCTAAGTCGCTTCAGTCGTGTCGGGCTCTGTGCGACCCCATAGACGGCAGCCCACCAGGCTCCCCTGTCCCTAGGATTCTCCAGGCAAGAACACTGCAGTGGGTTGCCATTGCCTTCTCCAATGCATGAAAGTGAAGTGAAAATGAAGTCGCTCAGTTGTGTCCGACTCTTCGCGACTCCATGGACTGCATCCTACCAGGCTCCTCCGTCCATGGGATTTTCCAGGCAAGAGTACTGGAGTGGGGTGCCATTGCCTTCTCCACACAATCAGGCTAAGAACAATAGATTTTAGGGCTTAACAAGCATTTAAAGCCTACTACTTATTTCTCATATTAATATGGTAATTAATTCTGTAATAAGATTAAACTCATAAATTTAAAGAAATATTAAAATTTTTTACCTTGAAAGGCTATAAATAGCAGAAAATGAAGTCGCTCAGTTGTGTCCGACTCTTCGCGACTCCATGGACTGCATCCTACCAGGCTCCTCCGTCCATGGGATTTTCCAGGCAAGAGTACTGGAGTGGGGTGCCATTGCCTTCTCCACACAATCAGGCTAAGAACAATAGATTTTAGGGCTTAACAAGCATTTAAAGCCTACTACTTATTTCTCATATTAATATGGTAATTAATTCTGTAATAAGATTAAACTCATAAATTTAAGAAATATTAAAATTTTTTACCTTGAAAGGCTATAAATAGCTCATGAATGAGGCCATGTTTTGGAACTTTAACAAAATGACATTTATATGATGGTTCTATGATATGGCATGACAAATCAAAGATTAAATTATCCAAGATTTTCTTCAGGACTCGAAAAAGCAGATCATTATATTTTCCTTCACAAGATTTTGTGGTAAAACGTACAGCCATCTGATATGAATAATCAGGTTCCCGATAGGCTTTAAAAAAAAAAAGATGAGAATAAAACAATTTGTGCCTAGCATCAATTTCCAAATAACATGTAATATTAAATACCATCAATCTTACAAACCACCAAAGAAGCTTAATTTATCTAATAAAATGTTTTAAGGGCTTCTCAGGTGGCACAGTGCAGGAGTGGCCAACGTGGAAGACGCAAGTAGATGCAGGTTTGATCCCTGGGTAAGGAAGATCCCCTGGAGAAGAAAATGGCAACCCACTCCAGTATTCTTGCCTAGAGAATCCCATGAACAGAGGAGCCTGGCAGGCTACAGTCGATGGGATCTCCAAGAGTCAGACATGACTGAGCAACTGAGCACAAATGTTTTAACAATTTGTCCTCATGAAGAGATGTAAAACTAATGACTTTAATGAAAAAGGTTATTTTGTCTGATACATTATCTACTCAGTACAAGAGAAGATATAGCTTCTGTGGGTGCCCTACATATGTAAGTTAAAAGTATCAAGAAAAAGATAAGATTTTGGTGGGGAGAGTCTTAGTTTACAGAAGTATCATTGGTGTCAGCACTGTCCAGTTAAAAGGATCATTAATTTGTTTTTATGGAATTAAACATAAAATTTTAAATTACCTAGCAAAACTGTGATAATGCTGATTGTGCCTGCATACCTAGACAGTGAGAAGTGGAAGGCTGAAAGAGGATTATTTAGGACACAGTATTTTGATGTCCACTGGAGAAGGGAATGGCAAACCACTTCAGTATTCTTGCCTTGAGAACCCCATGAACAGTATGAAAGGCAAAATGNCTCTTTAGTTCCTCTTCACTTTCTGCCATAAGGGTGGTGTCATCTGCATATCTGAGGTTATTGATATTTCTCCCGGCAACCTTGATTCCAGCTTGTGCTCCTCCAGCCTAGAGTTTCTCATGATGTATTCTGCATATAAGTTAAATAAGCAAGGTGACAATATACAGCCTTGACATACTACTTTTCCTATTTGGAACCAACCACATTTAAAAATACTCTATAAGCCATACCAATTATATATAACAGACTCATTTACACTAAAGAAACCATATACTTAATTCTGATCCAAACTAAATGTATAAGTTAAAATCTGCCTATATTCTTACCAAAGATCATAAAGTCATATCTCTGCTTTACTACCTTTTCTTCTTGGGTTTCTGCTTTGATAGTCTTATAAGAAAAACTGCATGTATAAAGTCCAGACAAAGGCTCCAGAAAGTCTTTCACCATCAGCTTTCCTGTATTAGTTATATTTATTCTATTACTTCCTAAACAGAAAGAGTAAATGAGTTGGTTATTTAACATGTAACAATTCAAACACTATTTAGTAAACTTGGGGTTACAAATACATATGAAAATTTATAAATTAATGGACAATTTTAACTTCAAGAATTCAACAAAGTCTTAATTCTGCTGTATTACTCAATGGAAAACCACATAATAAGTACACTTTTGAAATATATTTGGTTTTCTTTAATTCAATTCTTGGCATCTAATTTCAATTGATTTATACCAGTAATTCAGTAAATGAGATTATAGTACCTTATAGTACAATGCAATTTCTTCACATAAGATAGAAATTAATAATCCTTACATTCTAAGACACCCTTCTAACATCATGAAAAATTACAAATTAGTTACCTCATTTCCTATCACAGATGCTGCAAAGATAAATTTTAGGTTCTATAAAAACTTCTGAACTAATAAGGCTTTGGGAGGAAAGGTACAAAAATTATTGCTTCAGTTTTATGAATAAGGAGAAAATAAGGCACAGACTAGGTTATGACTGTCTAAATACTGAGTAAGTGAAACTTCAGTTAAAATTAAGTTACAATTTTTCATTCTCGTAAATAATAGTGCTTTTCTTAAAAAAAGCTTGCATCATTAAAAAAATAAGATATTAAAATCAAATAACTTACCTGATAATGGCTTTTCATTAGGCCCAACCCATAAATAAGTGGGGTCCACTGTTTCTTTTTCGGCACGTTTAAAGTCCATACAGACAAGGACTGGGCTGTTGTGATGTAATTTTACATATACTTTCACTATGACAAATAAAACAGTATATAACTACATTATATAACAAAATTTAAATTAATAAACACACTTCCTACCATTTTGTCCCAAAGTTACTTTGATTAGTTCTCTATGGATTTCACGGTTTTAAAAATCAGCATATCATTCTAACACTTGGAAAACTAAAGGCCTTTTTACTTCTCATAGACTTTTAAAACTCTAGACTGCCAGAGAGTCATTATTTTTTTTTCCTGTGATAGTATAGTGTGTATAAAAATGTACATAATATATTTTAGTGTACAGATTCAGAACTAGAAACAAAACAATTTGAAGCGCTGGTAGAATCAACTTAAAGAACAGAAAAGGATCTTTTTGCTTGCAAAACTATTTTAAAGATGATCATTATCATCCCCAAGGCAAATGTGATATTTAGCTGTAAGTGTCCTCTGTTAGGAACAATAATTCACTCTATGTGGGACACATAAGGAAGATTTTCTGCAATTCCTACTCTATCTCGGATTTGATGGAAGCAGCAACAATGTGCTTTGAACAACACTGTCCCACAAGATGCTAATTATAAAACCACCGGGCTCTGAACCTATAAAGAAGATACTGTACCACAAGTCGGCGGTGGCACGGAACGGGAGGGGCTCCAAAAACGCAGCGATTCCAAATAGAACCAACGCTACGAACCGGCCCAAAGTCATCTAAAGTTAGCTGTGTGACTGATTTTCCTTGGGGAGTGTATGAAAGTTTTATCACAGTGACAAATGACATTTGAGCTGAGCCGGAAATGATGTGTAGGAGTTCTAGTTAATGAAGGGATAAGGACATTCCAAAAGAGGGACTTCCAGCCCCGGAAATCACTCCTCTGAGCTGGCCTCGCAGGTTGCAAACCAGCAGGGACATTCTGAAGAGAGGTGGTATCAGAGAAAGAGCTATAAATTGAATCTTAGCTCCTCACGAGCCGTGCTTCTTTAGGCGAGATTCTTCTTTACGCAACTGAGGCACAGTGGCGTTGCTGCAAAGGATGAAACAACCTCCAGGGAAGTACACGTTCTATAAATTTTTGCTGCATTTCCTTGCTCGGGAAAAACCTCAGCAGAGCCACGGGGCCCCCGGCTCTTCGGATGTACTCTGAGAGTGAAGAGGTCCTCATTACCTGGGTGTCCCGGCTTGCCATAAATGAAGCCTTTCTCAGTGCGTTCGGAATTACGCTGCCATCCAACTGCGGAGGAAAAAAAAAAAACCCCACTGACCAAGTGGAAGCGGAGCCTGAGCTCAGACTGAGGCAGGGCGGGGCGAAGCGGGGAGGCTGGACCGGGAAACTGCGGGAAGCCTGGGGGCCGGGCGGGAGGAGCCCCACCTCCTGTGAGGTACCAGAGCACCGCGGAGAGTAGGACCCACGATCGCATCACGATTCAGGGGCTAGCGTCGCGGGAGGGTTAGGCGTCGAGGGGCGGGCTCCTTCCTACCTCAGCCCCAGCGCCACGCCTCCCCATCTCTCCTCCACCGAGCGGAGCAAACCGCCAGGGTCCGCTCCCCTACCGTGCGTAGCTACGAAGGGAGCGGACGCGCAGGACAGCACGAGCGTGCTCCGCGGCCTGTCGCGCGCGGGTGGGGCTGGGGGCGGGGCGTGTGCAGAGGGCAGGGCCCTGGCAGGTGCACGGGAGGCGAGCGCCCCGCCCCTCGCACGCACGCGGTCGCTGTCAAGCGGATGCTTCCGGTCCTTCGCGCCTCCAGTCTGGCGCCATTTTCCCGCGCTCTTGTCCGCTTAGTTTTCTGGGCAGTCGGTGAGAGAAGAAAAGCGTTGGCGTTTTAGTCATTTCCTTAGTCTAGGAGCTGAAGAAATCGATGAGAGGACACGGTGGGCGCAATGGGATAGGGCGGATAGGGGATGAAATTACATTAGGATCTGAGGAAGGAGAAGCTTCCACTTCACAGGAAGCAGAGAGCCCCGCGTGCGAATTTCCTATGCCTTTCTTACGAATTGTCTGGAACTGTGTGCACAATCTTTTTCAAATTCTTAACTCCCAGTCTTCACCCACCTGTGTTCTAACCCACAGAATGAAGAACCTGAAGAACTAGTGAACCAAAAAGGCGTCTCCAGGGCTTTGCACTCTGGAGGAACGTTTAACCTTCATTTTCAACTTCTGGTATCATACGATGTTGAGAGACTCCACTTGCAAATGTATCCGGGGTTGTGAAGTAAGCCTGCTTTAACAAAAATAAAAACACGAGCCCAGTTGAAAGGCAAGATCTCCAAATGCTTATTTTTGCAGGGTGGATGCTCAGTCAATATCAGCGAGCTCCAAAAGAGACCAGGCTAGTGTCTTTCATGGTTCCTTCTTGGCTACTCATTTAGTGGCCTGGAAAGCCCTGCGTATTGTCTGTTTCTTAGCAGCGGGACACCCTCAGTCGTGGTTTTGAGTAGGCTGGTGGGTAGAGCGCCCAAGGTTCAGACAGGGTGCAGAATGATTATTTGGGGTGAGATCAAGAGTTTTCAGTTTTATTTCCTTTGAGCCGAGTCAGTACTTGGACTATCTCAGATGGTCCAGGAGCAGGCTTTGTCAGTGATTTCAGTTTTAGTCACTGTTAATTTTACTACATAGCATAAACCATGAAATGTGATTAGGTGAGTCAGATCCACCCTTGTCAGTTACCGTGTCTAGATTCATGGTTTAGTCTCAACTGTTCCCTTCTTAAAATAATGATAATGAAGACAAATTTCGGCATTATCTCTTATTCCCTGGAAGTTTATCATTAAACCCACAGCGTTTTATTAGCTTCCCCGTTATAAGTAACTGATCCTTGTAAACCCTCTGAGATCAACTTTGAACACTGTAAGAAGAGACTTAACCAAATGAGTAGTGATTTGTTCAAAAATCCATCTACTGTTTTAAAACAAACTTTTAATTTTAGAATAGTTTTACATTTACAGAAAAATTGTGAAGATAGTACTGAGTTCTCATGTATACCCACCTACTACTACTACTACTACTGTTGTCACTTCAGTCGTGTCTGACTCTGTGCGACCCCATAGACATCAGCCCACCAGGCTCTGCCGTCCCTGGGATTCTCCTGGCAAGAACACTGGAGTATACCCACCTATTTCCTTATAATTAACATCTTACATTTGTTATGATACCTTTCTCACAAGTAACGACCAATATTGATACCTTATTAAATAAAGTCCATACTTGATTCAGATTTCCTTAGTTTTTACCTAATGGCCTTTTTCTGCTCCAGGATCCCAGTCAGGATCCCTTGTTACATTTAATCATCAAGTCTCCTTAGCGGTGACAGTTTCTCAGACATTTCTTGGTTTTGATGACCTTGACAGTTAATGGGTTTTGAGATGACATTGACTTGATCTGAACTGGTCAGGCTCTTTGCAGAATGCCTCTAAAGTTAGACTGGAGCTTAACCAGTCTAAGTTAACCCTCTAGGTTAGGGTTTATGGATGGAAGGCTATGGAGGTGAAGTACCACATTCAAGTATATATCAAGGGCACATACTGTCACATGCCTTATTGTTGTTGTTAACTTGATCACCTACCTGAGGTAGTATTTGTCTGGTTTCTGTCATATAAAGTTACTCTCTTTCCTATACCTTTTCATACTGTAATCTTTGGAAGGACGTCACTATGTGAATAGTGACCATTCTTTAAAAAAAAAAACAAACTTTTTTTGGGGGTGGGGTGCTTTGTGTGGCTTGTGGGATCTCAGTTCCCTGACCAGGGATTAAACTCAGGACATGGCAGTGAAAGCCCGGAATCCTAATCACTAGGCCACTAGAAGTGGGGATTTATGCTCTACCTCCTTGAGGGTGAAATAGCTGCATGAATTATTTTACCCACTTACTTTCAATCTATCCCCTTAAGTATCACGTTTTTCAATCTGAAATCTCAATGCTGAGCTAATTATTCACAGAGTAGTAACACATGCCATTGATAAGTATAAAGAACATTGTAATGGAAGCTAATACCTTCTAAAACTTTTAATAACCAAATAACTATTCATCCTTACACCATCCCTGTGAAATTTTACAGTTCCTCTTCTGCTACTTTTGATGTGCTATTTTTGCCTTTAGAAACTAACAAACAACAAATTTCCCCTTTCGATACTAAAATTAGACCTAGTGTTTAGAGTGTTTCTCCAAAATTGTTATTATCCTGTAGAACTCCATCCCATACAAGTTATAGAGATGCTGTCATGGTGCCATAATCGTAAAACAAAGCCATTACAAGTTATTAACTCATTTAAAAATTATATACCTATATCTATATATATGTCTCCTATACCAAGGCATATTTAAAATAAACTAAAATTCATAAAATTACAATATGTATCCTTTAACTGGATAAGATGGGTTTACTCTGGTATGGCCTTCTGATGCATGAACTCCCAACCTTAAGTCTCAAATATACTTGTATATACCAACCACATACGTTTCTAACAAAGGCAAAATGGTCTTTTTGAGAATTATTTACATGTTTAACATACTGGGTAACTTCAACTGCAGTGTGAAGAAAAATTCTGTTTTTTAAAAATTATATGTTCACCTCCCCTTCCCTCTCCCTATAGTCAAGTGTGTGCTTGATCTCTATAATGTGGGAAGGATGTTGGGAAAAGATGTTCACTCTATGTACAACTAACATCTTTGAGTCAATTCTACTGTCTTTAGTGTATCTTCCCCTTCCCACCCCAATCTCATAGCACTGATACATTATATATGTATTTTTGTAAGCTGTCTCAGATCCTATTTGGAAGAAGGTAAGGTAGTAGAAAATAAACACACATAAATACAATGTGTAGTGTTTTGTGAGTGGTGGGAAATAAACCAAGCAGTTTCCAAAAGGGAAAATAAAGTGAGAATATTGCTTCCAAAATTGAAAAAGTTGAGTTGATCAAAGTGCCAACACTCTTGGAACTGTCTTAAAACTTCCTGAAAACTTGGACCAAGAACTTTTATTATGTGAGATGAAAAGTTGAGGAAGAAAAACATATTACATTTAATAGAGTGCTCATTGATGGCATTTATGACTATCATCCCTGAATCTAGATCAAAAGTTCCAGATTTTGCTCAAGACAAACCTCTTTGAACTTAGACTTGCAAGAAAGCAATCCAGATCCTCCCTCCCGCCATGTGATATTACTGTCTTATCCATTATCCTTCTAAAATAGACATTTGGAGACAATTTACTGTCTTGCCATTTCCTTCCTATTGGCGTTCTCGGCTTTGACACTCAAAAGGCGGCTGGAGGCGCGGTAGATACCTCGGCGGTGTGCGTCCTTTAAAGCCGCCGCCAGCCAGCGCCGCTGTAACCTCGCGCACAGTCCGGTCGCCGGCTCCTGCCCCTTTCAATCTGCGCCGACGCGGCAGGATCCCGGGGACTCCCCGCGCTGGGAATCTCCCGCCAGCTGCGCGCTGCGTCCCGGCGACGGCAGGAGCACGTGGAGCGGCTGGGTAGCCAGAGCGGCAGCTCCAGCCCAGCCCGGCGGCGAGATGGAAGGTGAGCCTCCAGCCTGCTTCTTTTCTAAGGGGTCTTTGAAATGCTCAACTGGTGCACGCAGCAGAGAGAGTTCCTTCTGAATCTCGGTTTTGCTTCTATTTATTTCTTTTGTCAAAAGTAAATAGGCATTTCAGAGGGCAAAGCGTGTCGGTTTTCATACATCTCTCATTTGCTACCTCCCCCCCCACCCCCAACCTAACTTTGGACAGTGATAATTTCTCTGCAGTTTTACCTCTTAGGGGTTGTCAGGGGTCAACTCTGATTCTGCAGAGGAGTACTACTTATGGGGTGTCCCTGAAATGGCAGCAAACCTGAGGTGGAATAACTAATCCTTTTGCATGATTTTTTCGTCCGTGGCTTCAATGTCCATTGGAATTGAGCTAACCTGAGTGACTTCTTTAGGATGAAAGGTGACTTTTTTTACCCCCTAAGGGTAATGCTGTCATATGGGAAGGTAAATTTTTAAGTAATGGCATTTGTGCTTCCCTTGGTACTCAGTCTTCTAATGATAACTTATTTACTCAAAGCAAAAAATCAAGCTCACATGAAAAGTTTCATTTGAATTAATTTTGAAAGTCATTAAACTATCTTCACTTCCCCCCAAATTTTCAGTATTATTGGGATATATATACTTCCTTGGGATAACTAAAATTTCACAGTATTATTTTAAACTTTTCAACAGTTTTCTCAGTGTTTCTAAAACCTTGAAAATGGCAGGTGCATCTCAAGTTGGAGGAGAAAAATCAGAAAATAGAAAATCAGAATTTGTGAGAAATGTATTCATTCTATTAGTAAATGAGATAGTGACACCTAGTTAAAATGTTAACTTGATAAATAATTATCAATAGCCTGGATATTTTCTTCATAATGATTGAAGGCTCTCTTATTACCAGTATACCTTGATCTTTGGCCGCTTTAGGTCTAGGATCTATGAAGTTATTAAAACTTGATTGAATATGTCAGGACACAAAATAAATTTTGTTTCATGTATAATTGAGCACAGTACTGTGATTGTAAATCTTTAATTTACACATGGGTATGTTTATAATTTTAAACTGACTTGGCACTTATACGTGTTTTTTTTCCTCTAAGTAGAGCGCCAAATGATGTCAGTGCACAGTACATATTTAGTGTTCTGTAAAAAAATTTTTTAATCATTATTGAAAAATATTTTAAGGGTTTTCTCTTATGAAAAACTTTTTGCTTTAAATCAAGGTTTAAAAGTAAATCTAAAAATTTATACTTTGAATATTTGAAAAATGGTTTATGATGTGTAATTTTTATCATGTAAAGATTTCATTGGCCAAGAACAGGAAAAAATTAAGTTGTTGTACACTAGAAAAAATAATTTAAAAAACACTCAGGCTTTAATTATTTCAAATGAATTCCTGAGTTTATTTTTGTGAAGTGATAGATCAATACTCCAACACTATTTTTTCCTAGTCTTAGTCATTATCTTTCATTCTGAAGAATAACATATGAATTAGTGTAAGACAGTGGAAACTGGGATGTTTCTCTATAAATGTTAATGCCCCTGAATTCATTTATTTAATGTGAAATAAAGAAATTATTAACTAAATAGCATAATTCAGGATAATAAAGCCCTAACAGTGACTTTTTGATAAGCTGAATAAAAAGGGAATGAAAACTTGTGTAGAATTTTATTTGGAATGTACAGGCTCTAAATGGAAAGAGAATACAGAATTGAATCACTAGGTGAGTTTAGATGAGTAGATTATATTCATAATCCATGGAGATGAATGTTATATGGTATGCTTGATGCAAATATTTCACACTTAAATCAAAAACATTAACAGAAGGGTTAGTGATGTGAATTTGGCTATTCTAACATCACGTCCTTGAGGATCAGAGTATTTGGTATAATAAAATATCTGGTTTATTATAGCCACTCAAGATTGGCTGATCTGGCCCATGTGTTTGATATTTAAATAAAGTACTTTTATACTATTTTGATATTTTGGTCCCAGTTTAGAATTTGACCTATAGTGTATACCTGTCATGTCTTGGCACTGTAAGCAAGTAGAGTACTTGATGAAGTACTTTTATTTTCTCCCTAATTTGGGGGCTAGATTAATATGCTGTGGTTTATTGTGAAATGTGAAACTATATAGCCAATATTTCTTCAACATATAAAATCTTTTTAAAAAGTTATTCATTTTTCACTCATTACCAGACATTTATTGAGAATTTCTGTGTGTAAAGATGTCAGATGAAATAAGCTTTTGAAATAGAAAGTTTGTCATGTAAAGATGAAGAGTCAATGCATGTAATAAATCGAGAACTAGAATTGTTTTCTTTTTTCCCAATTTGTGATCCTGAATATTTTCTACCCAGAGATTCTTTATGTTACTGAATTTTGTTATTTGTGCTGTAATAATATCCCTTCTATCTGATAGTTGAGAAATGGGTAGTTCACAAATACGAATTTTATAGGTATTGGCATATTTCTTATTTAATAAAAACTTTTGGGATTTCCCTGGTGGTCTGGTGGTTAAGAATCCCGCTTCCAATGCAGGCAATGCAGGTTTGATCCCAGGTCTGGGAATGAAGATCCCACATGCTATGAGAAAACCCATGTACCACAACTGAGACCCAATGCAGTTAAATAAATAAATATTTTTAAAAACCTTTTTTATTTCAACATTATTGGGAAGAAATCTTTCTAAGAGTATTTGTTACACACTATTTGTTACACAGACCCCTTATAAGTGAGGTCCACAAGAGAAAACTTTATCTTAGGGACCCAGACTCAGTATTCTGAGCATCAGGTAATATATTGTTCTGTAGTATATTCTCATGGGGTTTTGAACTGTGTAGAGCTGAATGCCCCTACACTAAATATTCCCAGGTTATTGTGTACTTTTTGTCTCCTTCTTGATGTCAGCTTCCCACCACATGGCTTTTGTGGTAGCCATTTTTTTGTTTCTAGCTTCCTTTCTCTGTTCTGGATGGATGGTATTTACACAGATACAGCCTCCAGATGGTGGTTTACTAGCCCTCCGTTATGAACATGTGAAGGTTGAACTGATAAAATTCAAAGGAACAAAAGCCACAGAAAGGTCATGGGGTCCTGGTAGAACGTAATTTTAGAAAATTTCTGGTTGTGTTTGCTACAAGCTAATATGCTGTTTCATACTTCCATGTCTTTGCTGAAATTTTCATCCCATTCTTTACCTTGTTATGCCTGCTCATCTTTTCATGCATTATCACCATGAAGGACCTCCTCATGACTTTTCCTGGTGCTTTCTGGTGGTCATTCTATTCAGTCCCTCACCTCCATCCAGCTGGGCTAAGGGCCTTTCCTTACTATGCATACTTCTCCCAATTATATTGAAATTATTTACCAATTTAAGTGTTTATTCCTCCACTGGTCTTTAAGCTTCTGAAGGCAGAAATTATGTCTTATTTTTATATACTCAGTGCAAAGAGCAGTTCCTGGTTCATAAAAGATCCTTAGAGTTTGTTGCATTAAAGTTTCAAATGGTGCCCAAAAGGGACTTCCCTGGTGATGGTCCAGTGGTTAAGACTTTGCCTTTCAATGCAGGGGTGCAGGTTCGATCCCTGGTCAGGGAGCTAACATCCCATGTGCCTCACAGTCAAAAAACCAAAACATGAAACAGAAGCATTATTGTAACAAATCTAATAAAGAATTTAAGAAAATGGTCCACATAAAAAAGCTTTGAAAAAATGGTGCTGAAAAGTCATTTTCATTATCTTTATTATGATGCCTTTTATTAATTACTCTTTGTGAATGAGGGACTGGTGCTAGCAATTCCTTGTTAGAACTCAGAAAAAAGTATTTAAAATGGTATAACAGAAAGGAAAACTTAGAAAACAAAAATGTTATTGATTTTTTGACTAGCATATTACTTTCTGCTAAACCTTACCTTTTAACTTTACATGAGCAGATTTCAGGATCACATATTAGTCCATTAAAATATGGATCAAATATGAGGGGAAATTTACTTTCTCAGTCAGTAAGATACGTGAATGGTATCATAAAATTATCATACATTTTCCTGGTGATACCTTTTTAATATGTTGTTAAAAGTTTATCATCAGTGTATATATTTACACTTATGACTAAAAGATTATCGGTAGGTCTTTTATCAGATAACCAGTGTGAGTTGGCTCCTAACTCAAGCTGTAGTTCTAGACCATGTGTGAAAAAGGAGTGATTAACACAGAAGCTGCCTGTAGTAAGTACCCAATAAATGCTTTTTGAATGTGTTAAACATACATTAGTTATTGTGGAAAAAGATTCTAAACACAAGAACATAGAGTAGGCTGCTGTTAAGCCTTTTGAAAATACAACTCTCTCATTAACTGGCACATTCATAATAATTAGAAATCATAAGGATGACCCTAAGGCCTTTTGAATTGCTTTTTTAAAAAAGATGAAATAATGAAACAATGATTATATTTCTATTATGGGGGATTATTTGAAAAGTGGTGTATATATATATATATATAACTATTAATTATTATTGCTGTAAAATCTGCAAAATAATCCCTAATGATCCTGAATGAGATATTTTTTTCAGCCTTAATGAAATCTGCTTTTGCATCTAGAATTAAAGTTCTTACCGTACAAAGTGATGTAGAGTAAATCAATATAATTTGGAGTCAATACCATATTATATTGGACAGATAGCCCATCTAGAAGACAGAAGAAACTAAATGTTTAATAATAGATATGAAACAGAATAAAAGCATTTATGAAGCAGTGCTTTTTATGCATCAAAAATTCAAAAGCCACTTACTTCCTGATTTATTATATCAATGGAATTGGCAACATATCATAAATTGTATTTATTAGCAACTGTTTTTAGAGATAACATTTTTGGCACATCAGGTTATTTGTGGGTTTATAAAGGAAACTTTTTAAAATAAGAGAAATGGAAAACATTTCAATAGCATCACTGATGAAGCAGTGCAAAACTGTATTTTTTACTCTTAGCTCTTAATTATTTAAAGATTATTTAACTAGATTTCTTGCATATTTTGGTCATTAGTACACCTGCTGCCCCGTCTAAACTGTCAGATTCCAAAGTATAGGGATCTTTTTCTCACCAGTGATAACTAGTACCCCGCCTAGTCCCTGGCACATAGTAGAACTGCAGTCATATTTATTAAATCAACCAAAAAATTGCCTATGTTTGGTCATTTGACTATTTGTTCAACTTTTATGATAAAGATAGTAAAGAAAATAGTGACATGAAAGCTAGTTAATTTTTCTGGTTAATTTGTCAGAGGTGCTATTAAAGGTTTGATAGAAGAGCTTCAAATGTTGGCTGAATTCAACAGGATGAATACTGTTATTTTTTTCTAATCCAATACTGGCTTAACTTTGGGCAAAATAACATAGTGAAATCTAATCCTTGGCTTTGCTACATTTTTTGCAGTGTTTCAGCAAGCCACAATAAACTATTTCTTCACAACAAATGTTTTGCTTTTTAAAGTTGAGAATACCATATTTTACTTCATTTGATTTCTCTATCACACCATGATCAGTTTATTTGCGAGTATTGTCTTTTTGAGAGACTGTTAACATAGCAGAATATTTAGAACATGAGAGCAATTTTATATGAGCAAATATGCACAGGAAAAAAATTCCAGTGCACAACCACGATCTTACTCATATCACATTTATAAATTTTTAATATTTTCAAAGAGCTGGTTAAGTTTTATTTTGAGGTCCAAATATAAATTTTATAGGGATAATCTTCAATGCATTAATATTTGGTAAATGATACACATGAAAGTCAAATCGAGCCTCTGATATACATTTGTGCTACTGTCTACACTGTGCACAAGTGTATAACAAATGATCTTCAATTGCAGAGATAAAGGCAGATGATGGCAAAAATGATTAGTTGTTAAATATTACAAAAACTTTTTTCAGAGTGGAGCTATTATATTTTACATCAGCTATGATATAACCACATTCATAAAAAAGTTGATTATTGAGCATGCTCATTTTTTATCCACAGAATATTTTTTTTCCTATGCATATGTACTCATGTAAAGTTGTTTAGGTAAGGATAACACTATAGGGACCACTGCTACTTAGCTATTGACCCTTTGCCTCTACCACAGATCAGCAACTGGCAGTCTTTTAGGAAGCTGTTCCCTATTCTAGGTTGGAATCTCTTACTTTTCTGAAACTTAGTAATATTTTATGTCACCTAATGACTGCTAGAACCTAATGGTATTTTATGCATAAAGTATTCTTGCATGGTCTTAATGCAATCTAAATTGTTTAAGAATGAAACTGCTGTCTACTGGGTTGGCCAAAAAGTTTGTCTGGGTTCCTTTTGACCAAGCCAATAAGTTAAAGAAAGATGATTCTTTAGTTTGGAGCCAAGACTCTTACCATTATTGATGCAAGCTATATCTTGCATATTTTGTCTCTTGCATTCATGATGATTCTATAAACACATCTGACTACCTTCTTATTATGTCTTCTATAATAATTTACTAGTACCTTTAGATATTAAAACACAAATTATTTTATTAATTTATTTCACATTTATGTTACAGTTAGTTTTTATTTTTAGAAAACTTCAATGTGTGGATAGGTTATATTTAATTTACGATGGCGTCTGTGTGTGTTAGTCATTCAGTTGTGTCCGACTCTTTGTTACCCCATGGACTGTAGCCTGCCAGGCTGCTGTGTCCATGGAATTCTCTAGGCAAGAATACTGGAGTGGGTTGTAATTCTCCAGATCCCCTTCTCCAGGGGATCTTCCCAACCCAGGGGTCGACCTGGGGTAAAGAGGTATTATAAAATACTTTTTTTAAAAGAAAAGGGCACTTGGCTTTGATAAGGTTGAGAACTCCTCTAAGTTTATATACTGCAAGAGACCAGCAAGTCTGAATAAGATGATGTGTACAAAAATCACCTTGCATTCTACTAGAAGTAAAGTTAGGATCCAGCACATGTTCAGTTTAATTCATAATTCATTGATGAAGATCCTTTAAACACCTGTTAATCCAAGTATGGTGTGTGGACCTGTAGCATTGGCAACATTTGGGACACGTTACAGATGCAGAATCTCAGGCCAGACATGCTGAATCAAAATCTGCATTTTAATGAGATTCCTAGGGCATTCTTGTGTACACTAAAATCTAATAAACATGGCCCACAGTTTGAAAAGTATTAGTGAAACATCACTTTCATAGCACACACTGGGTTAGTAGTAGATCATCTGTATATCTTTCAGTTCAGTTCAGTTCAGTCGCTCAGTCGTGTCTGACTCTTTGCAACCCCATGAACACCAGGCCTCCCTGTCCATCACCAACTCCTGGAGTTTACCCAAACTCATGTCCATCGAGTCGGTATGGACATATGGATAACCATCTAACTCTCTCATCCTCTGTCATCCGCTTCTCCTCCTGCCCTCAATCTTTCCCAACATCAGGGTCTTTTCAAATGAGTCAGCTCTTTGCCTCAGGTGGCCAAAGTATTGGAGTTTCAGCTTCAACATCAGTCCTTCCAATGAACACCCAGGACTGATCTCCTTTAGGATGGACTGGTTGGATCTCCTTGCAGTCCAAGGGACTCTAAGAGTCTTTTCCAACACCACAGTTCAAAGGCATCAATTCTTCTGCACTCAGCTTTCTTTATAAGTCCAACTCTCACATCCATACATGACTATTGGAAAAACCATAGCTTTGACTAGACGGACCTTTGTTGACAAAGTAATGTCTCTGCTTTTTAATATGCTGTCTAGGTTGGTCATAACTTTTGTTCCAAGGAGTAAGTGTCTTTTAATTTCATGACTGCAGTCACCATCTGCAGTGATTTTGGAGCCCCCCCAAATAAAGTCAGCCACTGTTTCCCCATCTATTTGCCATGAAGTGATGGGACCAGATGCCATGTTCTTAGTTTTCTGAATGTTGAGCTTTTAGCCAACTTTTTCACTCTCCTCTTTCACTTTCACAAAGAGGCTCTTTAGTTCTTCTTCACTTTCTGCCATAAGGGTGGTGTCATCTGCATATCTGAGGTCATTGATATATATCCCGGCAATCTTGATTCCAGCTTGTGCTTCCTCCAGCCCAGCGTTTCTTATGATGTACACTGCATATAAGTTAAATAAGCAGGATGACAATATACAGCCTTAACGTACTCCTTTTCCTATTTGGAACCAGTCTGTTGTTCCATGTCCAGTTCTAACTGTTGCTTCCTGACCTGCATGTAGGTCAAGAGGCAGGTCAGGTGGTCTGGTATTACCATTGTTTTAGAATATATTTTTATTGTTTATATCCTGGTTTTAAAAGATAGCTGAGCAATGAAAGTTTTTTATAACATTTGATTTTGACTTACCTTGTAATATAACATTTATATTAATAACAATGTAATTCAAAAATCAGAAATCTTTAATTAATTCATTCTTCATTCAGAAACTATTCACTGACTGTTATGTGTCTTGTATGCAAAGTATTGGCAATACAATGGTGAAGAATACAACAGTGCTCTTGCCCGCTTGGAATTTACAGTCCTGGGTGTTCTTTGGAAGGAATGGTGCTAAAGCTGAAATTCCAATACTTTGGCCACCTCATGTGAAGAGTTGACTCATTGGAAAAGCTCTGATGCTGGGAGGGATTGGGAGCAGGAGAAGGGGACGACAGAGGATGAGATGGCTGGATGGCATCATGCACTCGATGGACATGAGTTTGGGTTAACTCCCGGAATTGGTGATGGACAGGGAGGCCTGGTGTGCTGCAATTCATGGGGTCACAAAGTCGGACATGACTGAGCGACTGAAATGAACTGAGGAAGGTAGGCTCCCAAACAAATAAATCCCCAATGAAAAGATTTGAATTATTTGAGGTGTTATAAAAGAACAGTGCTAAAAGGAAGAATAATGGTGAGGGCAGGGTTGGTGCACCTCTCCTCTGAATAAAAAGTCTGGCTAGAGTTAGAAATTTGGTCATCCTCAGCACGTAGATGATCTTTCAGTTCAGTTCAGTTCAGTCGCTCAGTCATGTCCGACTAGCGCCATGAGAATGATTGGGGCCACCTATTGTGAGAAGAGGGCTCGGGATCAAACCCTGAGAAGTGTCCTATTTAGGTGGTCATGTAGAGGGGGAGGGGCTAACATAAGAGAAACAGCATGGCGAGACAAGTAGAAAAACAGAGTGTGGTGTAACGGAATTCAGAGGAGAGAGTGAACAGCTATGTTCACTGTTGCTGGAAAATCAAGTAAAGTGAGGACAAATAGTGTGGGCTGGTTTTGGGCAATGTAAAACTTGCTAGTGACCTTAACAAAAGTGGTTTTTGTGGAATTGTGGGGATGGAAACCAGACTGAAATGGTTAAAACAGGAAGGGGAATAGAAGAAGTAGAATCACTGGGTACAGGTTATATTGTCCAGAAGTTTAGCTAGGAAGTGAAGCAAAGAAATAAGTGGGGCTATTGCTGGAGAGAAGCATAGATGTGGATCAAGAGATTTTGTTTGTTTGTTTTTGTTTTCCAAAGATGAATGACACAAATTATCTGTAGCCTAAGTTTAGTGAAAAAAGGAAAAGATCAAAATTGAAACAAATCTTGAAATCTCAATCCTCAGGAAAATTTGATTGGAGAATTAGCTATCACTGAAAATATCTTATATTTCGGTGTACATAACATGGAAATAAATTTCCTCACCATAAGAATTTTTACATGGTGCCCATTCAGAAGATGGTTGGTATAGATATAGTCCATAAGGACTATAGAAAACTTATGAAAATCTCCCAAAATTCAAACTTTTTTTAAAAGAGAGAAGCTACTGCTATAATTGCATTTTTAAGGTTTGGGGTTTTTTTTTTTTTTTTTTTTTGGCTAAACTGTGTGGCTTGCAAGATCTTAGTTCTCTGACCAGGGATTGAACCCAGAACCTCAACAGTGACAGTGTCAAGTCCTAACCACTGGACCTCCAGGAACTCCTTTGGTGTTTTAGATATTTGAAGATGATTGAGATTTATTTTTAATTACGGAGAAGGCAATGGCACCCCACTCCAGTAATCTTGCCTGGAAAATCCCATGGACAGAGAAGGAATAGTTTATAGAATGAGGTATACGTTTCTTACATATACAGGTTGATTAATTTTTATCTATATGCATTCCTTCAAAGTCAAGATAGGAAACATTTTATACCAGAAACATAGCATTTAAATCAATTATACTTCAGTAAAATAAAATTTAGAAAAAGATACAGGACATTTGCATCACTCCAGAAGATTCCCTTTGTGCCCATTTACAAAACCTCCCTTTACATCAAGTAAAAAGGGTTTCTCCGGTGGCACTAGTGATAACGAACCCTCCTGCCAATGCAGGAGACATGTGAGATGGGTTTAATCTCTGGGTCAGAAAGATCCCCGGAAGGAGGGCATGGCAACCCAGTTCAGTATTCTTGCCTGGAGAATCCCCATGGACAGAGGAGCCTGATGGGCTACAGTCCGTAGGATTGCAAAAAGTCGGACATGACTGAAGTGATGGAGCATGCCCACCAAATAAAGCACTATTCAGACTTCTGTAACCATAGATCAGTTTTCTTGTTCTTGACTTCTGCATAAATCATACAGTAGGTCCTTTTTGGGTGTCTGGTTTCTTTTACTCAACATACCTTTGAGATTCATCCATATTGTTACTTTATTAATAGTTCATTCTTTTTTATTACTGAGTAGTATGAATATACAACTTGTTTATTCATTGTACTGTTGATGGACATTTGATTTGTTTCCATTGTTTATCTATATGATGAATATTCTTGTACATGTCTTTTGATGGACATATACATTCATTTCTCTTGGATGTATATCTAGGACTAGCATTTCTAGGTCATAGTGTGGGTGTGTTCTTAGGTCTGATGCATACTACCAAACAGTTTCTGAAGTGGTTACCCCTCACCTTGTTACCCTTTCACTGGTGATCCCCAGTTGTTCCACATCTTGTCAACACTTGCTGTTGTCAAGTCTTTTGAATTTTAGCTATTCTGGTGGGTGTGTAGTGGTATTTTATTGTGGTTTTAATTTGTATTTTCCTGATAAATAATGATGTTGAGTACCTTTTTGTATGTTTATTGGCTATTTACATATTCTTTTTCTTAAAGTGCTATAAGTCTTCTGTACATTAAAAAAAATTGGATTGTTTATATTTTTCTTATTGATTTTGTAGGCATTTAAAATTTAGAAGCATGAACTTCATCAGATGTGTATTGCAAATATTTTCTCTGGGTCTGTAACTTGCTTATTTATTTTCTTAATCTATTTGATAAACAGAATTCTTAATTTTAATGAAGACTAAGTTATCATTTTTTTTCCTTTTGGGATTAAGTCTTTGCCTATCCAAGGCTATGAAAATATTCTCCTATAGTTTCCTCTAGAAATTTGATTGTTTTAGTTTTCACATTTAAGTCTGTCACCCATCTTCAATTGATATTTTGTTTTTAACTTCACTTATTTTATAACCAACTAGGCATTTTAGAATTACAAAATGAAAATCTTACTTGCAATATATTGGATTCAATCATTTTAGCACAGACAATTTTTAAAAATGTCAATGGCATGAAATGCTCATTCTTCCTTTTCTCTCTGCATGTTTGTTGGCACGTGATACCCATGGTAAAATATATTTTTCTACAACTTTAGAGTAACTGACTTTTCAAGGAAAAAAACTAGATATTGAATTTGCTGTTTAAGATCTGTGCCCTGCAGTCTATAATTTCTTCACATTTAATTTACGGAAAATGGAATATTTTGTTTAAAAAAAAGAGGGTAACGTGGGCTGTTTTGATCTGATGTTCTTAGAGAAGTATTCTTGATGTCTCTTAACCTTTACCTTGGTCCAAAGAGGAAGGAAAGGAAGGATTTCATGGCTGGAGAGACTATTCTCATTTTAAGGCATGCCCCCCCTTTTTAATATCTTCCTTTCCTCTCACTTGAGGTATTTGAAATTAATTGAGTCTAAAATGTCTTCTAGTTCTGACCTTCTCCCAAGATTTATAATCCATGTAGAAAAGCACCTTAAAACATTATTTAAATTCTTTGAAACAAAGGTTGAAACTCAAGAGAGGAATCCTGCTTCTCTTCATAATATGCCACTGACATTGTACCTTTGGACAATTACATGACTTTATATTTTTTGTCATTCTTTTGTCTTAAATTTTGTTTGTAAAATGGGAATAATAATAAATGCCATTGCACCTGTTTGTTTTCCAGAGATGCTATGAGATAATATGAAGTCTCATTTGCATTCCTGGGCTAAGTGCTTGATGCCATATTTTTGGAGGACCATAGGCAAACAAAACCAGGTTCAGAAGAAAGCTCTCACCATGGTTAGGGAACTGAGTGGTAGCATTTGTGTAATAATTTATTCTGGATGTTCCCAGAAAGCTGAACTAGGACCTGAAATGGACAGTTCAGGAAATTTTGAGTTCCACTGTATTTAAGGAGGAACTTTTTAAAACATTAGAATTTTTCTGAAAAGGAAAAGTATAACTTCTGTATTCTTGGAAGTGTCTAAGCAGAGACTTCATAAACCAAATAGCTGGATGTTGGAGAAAATTCAAATATCAAGTGGCAGGGAAAGAAGAGAAAAGGTAGGTAAGACATCTACTTCAATTCCAACGTTTCTAATTTAATTGATTATAAGGATCATTTTGTAGTCAGTGACTCAGTTTCCAAAGCTCTTTGTAAAAAGTAAAAGTGGACATTTTAAATTTAAGAAAGAGGTATGGGGATAGAGAAATCAGTTTATTGTTATGAAGGAAAAGGGAAATGCTGACACTCAGAGACAACTTTCTGGCTGCTGTCAGGCACCAGTGCTGAGGACAGCTGGCAAACTCAGTGCAGGGCTCTTTCTGAGACTGACATTTTGCTCTCTTTTAGCTCCTACGCTATGCTGGAAAGACTGACCAGCAAGTGGAAATCTGATCTCTGAAATTAAGAATAGAATTATATTAGCTGGTATTCTTTTTTTTAACTTTTGTTTTGTATTGGAGCATAGCCAGTTAACAGTGTTGTGATAGTTTCAAGTGAACATTGGAGGGACTCAGCCATGCATATACTTATATCCATTCTCCCGCAAAGTCCCCTCCCCACCAGGTTGCCACATAACATTGAGCAGAGTTCCATGTTTATTAGTGGATATCCTTTACTGAATGATAATTACTTAAAGTAACAAAAGGAAAACAAGTTTGTAATCATTCGAATTAAAAATATGGTTGCATGTTTTGTTGCTAATGTAAATATTTGATTTTGTTCGTAGATAACATATTATTCACGTGTGAATTTTGATGAAATCTCAATTAACCAGATCCTTACCATTTTCAACTTTAAATTTTATTTGTAATCTACCCCTTTTCATTTTGTAGCACATAAAATAGTAGAATCTCAGAGAAAAATCTTGGTATATTTAACAAAAATTCTAACTTATGAAATTTTTTAAACAGCATGTTTGTCAAAGAGAGAATCTGAAGGAGTAAAAACAAATTTGAAATTGTCATCTCTCAGCAAGCATATGATGAGGCTTGTTTTCACTTCTGGTAGAAAACAATTTGAGATTGCTAATAAAGCTTTGAATTTGTAGAGTGCTTGGAAAACTACAAAAGAAATAACCTTTAACAGTCCAATATATTTGTGAACTATATCAGTTACAGAAGCTATGTATTTTTTATAAGATTTATTGTTTATGTTGTCTTTGTGTGGTTTTGATATAGGGTGATAGTGGCCTTGTACAATGAGTTTGGAAGTGTTCCTTTCTCTGCAATTTTTAAAAAGAGTTTTAGAAGGCTAGGCATTAGCTCTTCTCTAAATGTTTGATAGAATTCTCCTGTGAAGCCATCTGGTCCTGGGCTTTTGTTTTTGGGGAGATTTTTTTTATCACAGCTTCAATTTCAGTGCTTGTAATTGGGTTGTTCATAATTTCTATTTATTCTTGGTCCAGTCTTGGAAGATTGAACTTTTCTAAGAATCTGTCCATAAAACTTATTGTTTAAGAGGTAAAATGTCATTGGAAAGCACAGTACAACACCAATGTCAATGGAAAACAGTAATTATTTAATTAAAAAATATATCAGGAGATTATTTAGTTATGGCAAGAGCAGGAGGGAAATTGATATGAAACAGTGTTAAGTAGGGATTGTAATTTTGGCTTTTAAATTAGGTAAGAAAAATGATTTTATCTAATGATACAAAAATTCTAATGTACATGCTGAGTTTATTTTGTATGCACATATATAAGTACATTATTTTTGGTTGCACTGGGTCTCCATTGCTTTTGCTCAGCTATCTCTACTTATGGTGAGTGAGGGACTACTCTTGTTTGTGGTGCATGGGCTTCTCATTGTGGTGGCTTCTCTTGTTGCGGAACACAAGCTCAGTAGCTGTGGCTCATGGGCCCTAGAGAGTGGGTTCAGTAGTTGTGCCACATGGACTTAGTTGCTCCACAGGATGTGGCATCTTCCCAGACTAGGGATTTAACCCATGTCCGCTCAATCGACAGGCAGATTGTTTTTCCACTCTGCCACCTGGGAGGCCCCGTATAGGTACATTTAGAAATATTTTATCTGGATGTTTGGCATCATGTGAGTTTTCTTTTTCAACCCTTTGAAGAGTCACATTAATTTTTTAATCAGTCAAATTTATAAAGTTCTTTGTATGAAGATGCTGTCTATATCCTTTACCTTTTTGATGACTGCATTAATAGAAAGTGCTTTCCCCTAAAATTCCAATTGCAGAGTTTAGAAAACATTGATAGAAGATGAGCATTGTTAAGCTGTTTCCTAGTATAATTTCTTTAGAATTTTCATTGATTTAACTTTTATACATGGTTTCTTTCCTGACCCAAAGTTGTAATGTTTGCTTTAAATAACTTTGCATTGAGTGGTATCCCAAGCGGCAACGAGATATTCTAAAATCTAGAGCTGTGCTCTTCAGTAGAACTTACTATGGGGATGGAAATATTCTTTATCTATGTTCTCCAATATGAAAGACCCTTAGCTACATGTTCTGTTGAATACTTGAAATGTGGTTGCGTAACTGAGAAACTAAATTTTTAACTTTAATTAACTTAAATTTAAACTCAAATTGGCACACGTGGTTAGTGGCTATTGTATTGGATAGTGCAATATTAGTATTAGTATTAATAGTAGATTTGACCAGGTCTTGACAAACTTTTTCTAAAAGTTACCAGATAGTGAATGTTTTTAGCTTTGCAAGTCATATAGTCTCTGTTGCAAGTACTCCACTCTGCTCTTGGAATACAGAAGCAGCTGTAGACAACATGGATTTGGCTGTACTTCAATAAAACTTTATTTATGAACACTGATGTTAGAATTCCACACAATTTTCAAGTTGCATGAAATGCATCTTTCTGGTTTTTTTCAACCATTAAAAAATGTAAACTCATTCTTAGTTCACAAGTCATACAAAAACAGGTGATAAGCTGTAGTTTGTAGAACCTTGATCTAGAGTATTTATAAGTAGCAAAGATAGAGATGTAAAAGTTCATGTATTAATTCATCAAATATTTATTGAGTGGATGTCACAATGGGTACTATTTTGAGAGCTGAAAATATAGCAAAAAGCAATAAAAATTATAGCCACCATCCATGTTTTCATTAAGTTTACATTCTGGTGGGGTGGGGAGGAGACATTTTAAAAGTGAACAAATAGAGACTTCCCTGGTGGTCCAGTGGCTAAGACTCTGTGCTCCCAATGCAGGGGGCCTGGGTTCAATCCCTGGTCAGGGAACTAGATCCACCTGTCACGACTGAGAGTTCACATGTCATAACTAAAGATCCTGCATACTGCAATGAAGATCAAAGGTTCTGCATGTCACAACTAAAAGAGCTGGCATAGCCAAATAAATAAATACTTAAAAAAAAGAATAAGTATATGTAAGGTGGTGAAAATGAAGAAATTATATGAAGAAAATTTTATAAAGTAAGAGAAAAAAGTGACAATGAAGGATGACATCTTATTGTAGAGTAGTTAGGTAAAGCTGATTTGGTAAGGTGACTTTTGAGCACACACCTGAATGAAGAAAGGAGGTAGGGCAGGTGGCTGTCTGAGGGAAGAGCATTTTTGTCAGAGGGATGAGTAAAAGCAAAAGTGCTGTGGCAGGAACATGCTTTACCCAATTCAAGTAATAGAAGAGGCAGAAAATTGACAGGAATTATATTTCAACAGAATTAATCCACTTTGGAATTCTTCCATCATTTGCACCATATATATTAATATCAGTAAAGGGAATTAATATTTTTGTCAAAAGAAGTATAGGGACCTTTCCTTCTTAGCTTTCTAGAGCACTTTTTTTGGAAACTAGTTTAAAACTATGTTGACTGCCAACACATTAAAAATACCTAAATGGACCCCACCATGGAAATTTTTGGAAGTCTTTTTTTGGACTGAAATATGAAGGAATTGCAAAATTATCCATTAAAAACTGTAAACCTTTTGCTGCACTTATAAATATTTAATAAGTTTCTGGTCTTCAGGTGGGAATTCCTTTATCATCTATTCACTACTAGACTTCACATTTTTTAAAGATGTTTACATTCAAGAAGGGAAAATACACTTCAGTCTGCTTTGTTCCTGTGTTTTAAGTATTTTTTAGCACCTAAGAAGAGCATCCATATAGCCTGATTATAGATGGTTTTCTTTTCTTTTCTTTTGGCTGTGCCACAGCATATGGGATCTTAGTTCTCTGACCAGGGACTGAACCTGTGTCCCCTGCAGTGGAAACGTGTGTCTTAACCACTGGACTTCCAGGGAAGTCTTGATGGTTTAAACGTCTCCTTCAAATTTTGAATACTCAGATAGTAAAATCTCCTTTTTTTCCTTGGAAACTGTACTCAGTTCCTTCTGGTGTTATTTACGCCACACAAAGGCTGCTTGAAAAAATATTAAGAGCTATTTAAATGTCACTGTCAGAGAGTTTAAAAGGCTCAGGGGACTAGGACCTTTTTTCTTTAGGTCACCAAAAGCCATCTTGTTCTGTAATAACTAAAAGGTGTTTTCACATGAAGATTGTTCGTGTGAAACTTTTGAGCTACTTTTCTTTTTTTTTTTTCTTTGGTTCAGAATCCCTTTAGTGTGCAGTTAAAAGTTTCACAGTTAGCTGAAAAAAGCTTTAAAAAAACTCCCACTATCAAACTTACAGAAAAGTTGCAATACAGTACAAAAAACTATTTTTTTTTCCGGAAATTTTGAGAGTAAGTTGCTGACATAAAGCCCTATCCACCCTTGACTACTTTAGTGTGTGTTCTACCTTCTCCTACATAACCAGGAAACAACTATCAAAATCAGGAAATTAACATTGAGACATTACTACAATTTAATCCTCAGACCCCACTCAGATTTCTCCAGTAGCTTCTATAACGCCCTTCACCTCAGGAGAATTTGGCTCAGAATCACATATGCATTTAGTTGTCACGTCTCTTCCCTGTCCTTCAGTCTGGAATAGTTCCTCAGTCAGTCATGACTTTGACACTTTTGAGAATTACAAACCAGTTATTTTGTAAATTATCCCTCAATGAGAGTTAGTTTTCTCAGGGTTAGATTTAGATTGTGCATGTCTGGCAGGTATATCACAGAAGTGAAGCTGTGCTCTTTTCATTATCAGTGGACACATAATTTTCATTTGTCCCATTACTGATAATGATCACTTTACTCAGTTCAGTGGTGTCTACAAGGTTCTTCACTATATAGTTTCTTTTCATCTTTGTAATAATATTTTGAGAAGAAGCATTTTGAAACTATGTAAATTTTCCATTTGTTACTGGACTTTAAATTTATCAACTCTTATTAATGTCAATATGGACTCATGAATTTATGCTTTTTAATAGGTTGTAATCCAATACTATCATTATAATTTTGATGCTCCCACGTCTCAGATTTGACCAGTGGGAACCCCTTCAAAATAATTTCCACATCCTTTTAATATATGTTCTTGTTTCTGTGAGCATTTCTTTGCTTTATGGCGCAACAAAATGTTCCAGACTCATCTGTACTTTCTCTCCCCCAGTGCTGGAGTCAGCCATTTCTCCAAGGAATATGGTTTCTATAAGTTGAGAATGATACTTAGAAGTTAATATCCGTATCCTGAAAGCTATTGTGGTGTCACTGCTCCCAGGGGCTCTCAGTGGACAGAGCTAGAGACCATGTGTGTTATACCTTACATATACACACATTTCCATCTATATTTTGTATCAATTTATATATAGCTGAAGCCATGTGTTTCTGCCAGTACTTCCATTTCCAATATAGGACCACAGGTTTCCATATTTATAACTACCTTCTCTGACTGAGAAAAACCTGTGTCTCATTATCCTTATATTTTTCTTAATCAATCCTTCTTTGTATAAACAGTCGTCTACTGCCACTGCCATTTCCTCTTCAGTGAAGATTCTTACCTTGCCTCATTTGGTTTCTGACATCCTGTACTGCAGGCACTGATCTCCGTGGATACGCTTTTCAACTAATTGAGGTCTAATGGGCTTCCCAGATAGCTCAACTGGTAAAAAGTCTACCTGCAATGCAGGAAACCCAGTTTGATTCCTGGGTCAGGAAGATCCCCTGATGAAGGGATAGGCTAACCATTCCAGTATTCTTGGGCTTCTCTGGTGGCTCAGACAGTAAAGAATCCGCCTACAATGCAGAAGACCTGGATTGGGAAGATTCCCTGGAGGAGGGCATGGCAGTCCATTCCAGTATTCTTGCCTGGAGAATCCCAATGGACAGAAGAGCCTGGTGGGCTACACAGTCCATGGGGTTGCAAAGAGTCAGACACAACTGAGCAACTAAGCACAGCACACATCCCAGTCAAAGCTGCCCTTACTATGTGGCTGCCCTCTTCAACCCAATCAAGTTCTGACACTTTGCCTTGGATACTCCCAAACATAGAAACTCTCCTCACTCCATTTGGGCTCTTTGGCACCCCCACTGTCCCTATGTAGGTCACTTGCTAACCCTGTCTACTCCCTGAAATGAGAGCACCCCTCAGCATAGGTGGCCTCTTCTCTATGCTCAGGTTCTGACTCCTCATGCTAGGCCATCTCTTATTTGGATATGTTCTTCATCACTCCAGCCCAAGTGATTCTTCTGCCCTTCTCATCCTGCTTAGGCTCTGACTTGCCAATTTGTCTGCCCTTCATGTAAAATCCTTCCTCATCTCATGCTAAATGTGTACCCCACACAGGCACACTGTTCATATTGGTTGGTCTCCAACAGCCTACCCTAGCCTGTCCCTATTCCTTGTATGGATGTTTCTTTCACCCATCTTGGGTTTTAACACTGCATATTAGGCTGCCCCTTTGCTTATTTTACAAAAGGCTTCCCTGGTGGCTCAGATGGTAAAGAATCTGCAGTGCAAGAAACCTGGGTTCAATCCCTGGCTAGAAAGATCCCCTGGAGTAGGAAATGGCAACCCACTCCAGTATTCTTGCCTGAAGAATTCCATGGACAGAGGAGCCTAGTAAGCTACAGTCCATGGTGCCATAAAGAGTCGGCCATGACTGACTGACTGACTAATGCTTGCTTATTTAAAAAATATTTGTATTTTTCCTGCACTTAGGCTTTGCTGCTAACATCTAATGGGTGGTGTGTTAAACTTTTAATATTAGGATAGAATGTAAGTGCAGTGACTATATTTTTCAAAACAAAAATTGAAATACATCTGAAATATAGATTATTTGAAATCAGTGGTATCTGGAGCAGTTATGGGTATATGATCACCATTGAAATAAAGAACAAATGGAGAGTTTCAATTTCTAGTAGTAGAGGACGTTGGTCCCATGGAACCAACCTTCCAGCAGATAACAATTATAATTCTGGACAAAATATGAAAATCTATTATCTGCAGGCATTGGAAAATAACCAAAACCAACCTGTTTTTAAGGCTGTTTTGCTCAAAGGCAGGTCCCAGTTTTAGCATCTGGGTGACCAAAACTTGAATAGATAATCCACAGTTTTACTGGCTTAAAAAACCATAGCAATCACAAGCAATCATAGGAAGCAAAGTGGGAAATCCTAGAGTGGAGAGGGCAGAGAGGGCCTTTTGTGTATAAATGCTCTAGCTGGACCAAATCTTTAGCTAATCCTTGAACTATACTTGTATGGGTCACACCCTGAGCAGTCCATCTGAGGTGAAGGTAACTGAACAGAGATTTACGCTTCTGCAAGAGTGGCCAATTTGTGCCAGTTTTCCTGAGGCTGTGAAAGTTCTGTAGTCTTGGAAAACCTTCAATCCCAGGTGTACTGGGACAATTGATTACCCTAGATGCTTCCCACCACAAATGAAACAGAATATGAGTTTAACTACGTGCTTTAAAAAGTAAAATAAAGAAAATCTATATCCTTCAAAGGAACATAACAAACTTCAGAAATTCTGTAACATATCTTTATAACTTTCAGGGTACAATTCAGAATTATTAGGTTATTTGAATAAACAGGAAAATGTGACCCATACTCAAGAGAAAAGGAAATCATAGGTGACTAACCCCCAAATGATATAGATATTAGAATTGGAGGACAAGGCTCTTAAACAAGTGTAATAATTATACTCAGATGCAAAGGAAAATGTGCTTGTAATGAATTAACAAATAGGAAATCTAGCAGAGAGACTGTGTCGTGTGCTCAGTCACACAGTCGTGTCTGACTTTTTGTGATCCCATGGACTGTAGCCCACCAGGCTTCTCTGTCCATGGGATTCTCCAGGCAAGAATACTGGAGTGGGTTGCCATTTCCTACTCCAGAGAGAGACTATAAAAAAGATCAAAATAGAATTCTAGAACTAAAAATTACAGTATCCGAAATAGAAAACTCCAGTGACTGAATAGGCTTGATAGCACATTAAGATGACAGAAAAAGGATAATGAACTTGAAGATTCATTAATGAAAGTATTCAATCTAAGCAACAGAGAAAAGAACTTTAAAGGGAAAAGAACAGGATCTCAAGAAAATGTAGGAATATGAAAAAATCTAACATGCACATGTAGATGAAGTCCTTGAAGAAAAAGGGCAGAACAATGGAGGAGAAAAATAATTTGAAGAAATAATAGCTGAAAAGTTACAAGATTTGGTGAAAAACACAATTTTAAAGATAAGGAGTTAGGTGGACCCATGTGAGATAAATTCAGATAAAATCACACCTAGGAATATAGTAGTTAAACTGCTAAAAACTAAGGAGAAAATCTTGAAAGCATTCAGAGAAAAAGAATACATAAAGGAAAACAATGATAGAAAATATTCTTCCCATCAGTAACAATAGAGGGTAAGAAGATAGTGGAATGCCATCTTTAAAGTGACAGAAGAAAACTGTCAGCCCATAATTCTATGTCAAGTAAAAATATCCTTCAAATTTTAAGGCAAAATAAAGATACTTCCAAATAAATGGAAAGTTGAGAAAAGTTGTCATTCATACAGTTGCACTAGTAGATATGCTGAAGAAAGATCTTTAGACTGAAATAAGACAATACCAGGTACAAATGTGGGTCTTTATGGAAAAATTAAAATACCAGAATAAATACAGAATTGTAACTTTTTCCTCTTAATCTCTTTAAAATACAATTTGTGCATGGATTCTTTTTATTCTCCTTGAGACACTTTCTAGGAAGGATGTAGATAATAGTCCTGCTCTGGAGAGGAAATCAACAACTAAATCTTCCAAAGTGGTATCCTTATTAAATTTAGAGTGCTCAAATCTGGAAAAAAATTTACTCTAAAAAGCTAATATTTATAATCCTTTTTGTTTCAGATATAAAACCAAATGTGGAACTGAAAAGCACTCAAGAGCAGTCTGTGCCCACAGGTAACAACATCAGATCTTTCTTCTCTAAAAATGTACCTTTACTGAATAGTTCAAATGAAGAGGAATATTCTGATTGCAATAAAATGCTACGGAAATGTGTTGCGGAAAAAATGAAGTTATGTCTTCCTGATACAAAAATAATGTCTCCGTTTAGATCATATAAGTTATCTGACATCACAGAGCCAAATCACCCCACCCAATGTTGTTTTATTTTTTCACTGTTTTTTTTTCTTTAAAAAATATTTCAGCTGACTCATTTGAATTAAGACAGCTTTTGTTGAACAATATCATAGCTTATAAAACTTGTGCTTTTCACTCAGGAAAAGCAAACTTTATTTGTAAAGGACCAGAGAGTAAATATTTTAGATTTTGTGGGCCGTATATGGTCTCTGTTGTATATTCTTCTTTATATTTTTTACAATCTTTAAAGCTGTAAAACCATTCCTACTTCCTGGGTCTATATATTAATAAAAATAGGCCATGGCTAGATTTGGCCTTAGGCCATGGTTTGCTGACCCCTGCTCCAGAATAAACTATAAATACTTAAAATAATCTATTTCCTAAAAATAAATTCTGTGTTTTCTCTGTTGATGTACTCACTTTGTCTGAATCAAAGCTTTTGCTATATTACAAAATTTACCACACAGGTGTCTTTATTTTACTCTGCGTTGTAACCTTATGTTTTAATTGAACATGTACCTCATATCAGTTGTTCAGGCGTGCACTGTATATCTATCATTTCAGGCTTGAGAAAAGAAAACTGTTGTTTAGAGCAATGTCTTAGTGTCTAAGAGTATATGGTATGCAGAAATGAGAAACTTTACCTGAATCCATGACGGCTACATTTTCAGGACCTCTTAGTCATCTATCTTATGTGATATGTTTCCATTTTACTACTATATTCCAGTAAAATGTCCTGTTCCATGTGTTCAGTCATGCTTGCAGCAGAAAGGAAGCCACTGCAGAGTTTCCATCACCTCTCCTATTTCAGCTCCTTAGTGCTGCAGGATTCAGTGTTTTTGACTATTTGTTGCATGTAATAAGTTCTCAGCAAATATTTTATTGAATATTGGGAAGGAGTTTGATGGCAAGTGGGTCTTTTCGTTCATTTTTTTTGTTATCATTTTTTTATTAAGCTACCATGCTTATGAGGTTCGTGACATTGTACAGGAGACAGAGATCAAGACCATCGCCATGGAAAAGAAATGCAAAAAAGCAAAATGGCTGTCTGGGGAGGCCTTACAAATAGCTGTGAAAAGGAGAGAGGCGAGAAACAAAGGAGAAAAGGAAAGATATAAGCATCTGAATGCAGAGTTCCAAAGAATAGCAAGAAGAGATAAGAAAGCCTTCTTCAGCGATCAATGCAAAAAAGTAGAGGAAAAGAACAGAATGGGAAAGACTAGAGAGCTCTTCAAGAAAATTAGAGATACCAAGGGAACGTTTCATGTAAAGATGGGCTCGATAAATGACAAAAATGGTATGGACCTCACAGAAGCAGAAGATATTAAGAAGAGGTGGCAAGAATACACAGAAGAACTGTACAAAATAGATCTTCACGACCCAGATAATCACAATGGTGTGATCACTCATCTAGAGCCAGACATCCTGGAATGTGAAGTCAAGTGGGCCTTAGAAAGCATCACTATGAACAAAGCTAGTGGAGGTGATGGAATTCCAGTAGAGCTATTTCAAATCCTGAAAGATGATGCTGTGAAAGTGTTGTACTCAATATGCCAGCAAATTTGGAAAACTCAGCAGTGGCCACAGGACTGGAAAAGGTCAGTTTTCATTCCAATCCCAAAGAAAGCCAATCCCAAGAATGCTCAAACTACCGCACAGTTGCACTCATCTCACATGCTAGTAAAGTAATGCTCAAAATTCTCCAAGCCAGACTTCAGCAATACATGAACCGTGAACTTTCAGATGTTCAAGGTGGTTTTAGAAAAGGCAGAGGAACCAGAGATCAAATTGCCAGCATCCGCTGGATCATCCAAAAAGCAAGCGAGTTCCAGAAAAACATCTATTTCTGCTTTATTGACTATGCCAAAGCCTTTGACTGTGTGGATCACAATAAACTGTGGAAAATTCTGAGAGATGGGAATACCAGACCACCTGACCTGCCTCTTGAGAAATCTGTATGCAGGTCAGGAAGCAACAGTTAGAACTGGACATGGAACAACAGACTGGTTTCAAATAGGAAAAGGAGTACATCAAGGCTGTATATTGTCACCCTGCTTATTTAACATCTATGCAGAGTACATCATGAGAAACGCTGGACTGGAAGAAACACAAGCTGGAATCAAGATTGCCAAGAGAAATATCAATAACCTCAGATATGCAGATGACACCACCCTTATGGCAGAACGTGAAGAGGAACTAAAAAGCCTCTTGATGAAAGTGAAAGTGGAGAATGAAAAAGTTGGCTTAAAGCTCAATATTCAGAAAACGAAGATCATGGCATCTGGTCCCACCACTTCATGGGAAATAGATGAGGAAACAGTGGAAACAGTGTCAGACTTTATTTTGGGGGGCTCCAAAATCATTTGCAGATGGTGACTGCAGCCATGAAATTAAAAGACGCTTACTCCTTGGAAGGAAAGTTATGACCAAGCTAGATAGAATATTCAAAAGCAGAGACATTACTTTGCCGACTAAGGTCTGTCTAGTCAAGGCTATGGTTTTTCCTGTGGTCATGTATGGATGTGAGAGTTGGACTGTGAAGAAGGCTGAGCACCGAAGAATTGATGCTTTTGAACTGTGGTGTTGGAGAAGACTCTTGAGAGTCCCATGGACTGCAAGGAGATCCAACCAGTCCATTCTGAAGGAGATCAGCCCTGGGATTTCTTTAGAAGGAATGATGCTAGAGCTGAAGCTCCAGTACTTTGGCCACCTCATGCGAAGAGTTGACTCATTGGAAAAGACTCTGATAAGGATGAGATGGCTGGATGGCCTCATGGACTCGATGGACGTGAGTCTGAGTGAACTCCGGGAGTTGGTGATGGACAGGGAGGCCTGGCGTGCTGCGTTTCATGGGGTTGCAAAGAGTTGGACACAACTGAGTGACTGAACTGAACCATGCTTATATGTGAAAAAATTCTAGCTATGTCATGCCTTCTTCCTTCTATTATTTTTGATATTTATTGTAAAAAATTGTGTCTTTGTTAAACTTAATTATTAGCAAGTTTGTTGTGTATTTAACCATGCTTTTATCATATCTACTGCCTTTTACTTAGGAACTCCCATAGCACTTTGTATTTCCCTTAATCTCTTGTCTGAGTCTACATTTTAGACTTTCTCTTGTCAAAATCTTGCATTGTGTTTGTGGGTTTGTTTTATCTACATCTGTGAATTATCCGCTCTTTGAATACAGGAATTATGACCTATTCATATCTGTAGCCTTGTCAACATTTAGTAAATGTTTGAAGAAATAAAAGAATTTGGGGGCCAATATGCTTTCTACAAAGTCATATTTATAATGTGAACAGAAAGGGAAAATAGAATTTGATGTACAGAAGCTTATAGGCTTCCTCTCAGGAAAGCATCTTTCCCAGATTGAATTTTGACAGTAGTCTCAGGCTCAATATTTCTCATCACTATATGTTAATATTCTTGGTCTTAACATCTTACTGAATATCCTGAAATACACCAAAGGAGAGAGAATTTCTATCCAGAAGGAACTTGAGTGGAATTTAAGGTGGAAGAACTATTCAAGAAAACGATGTCTAATTGAAAGACAAATAAACCTTGGGCATATTTCTAAAATTTCACATATATCTTGCTTAGGTGTATGTGAAAGGATATTGTCTATCATTTAGGGATTGGATAAAGCTGAAATGGGAGTCTTACTTAATACAGGTTTATAAAAATCCTTTTAAAGTTACTTCATAGTTAAAATTGTTTTTATCTCCTAGAAGGTTCAGAGCTTTTGAATGACTACGATTTAACCAAAGCTCATGAAACAGAAAATGTGGATGGTACAGAAGGCCCAGCCAATGAGGATGAAGACATAGGAGGTGAGCCATAGTGTATAGACCAGAACTAAAGAGATGATTGAGGCTCAGTATGGAGAAGAAATCAGGAAAACTTATATATGTGGATTGAGTTGGGAGGAATTCAGTTTTATTCACTTTACAAATATTTGCATTTAATAATTTGCTGTAGGATATCAGCAGATTTTGAGAATTTAAGTGTTCAAGCTATAATAACTTCATTTAAAACATTTTAAAATTACTTTTATTGGGGTAAAGCAGCAAAAGAGACACAGATGTAAATAACAGACTTTTGGACTCTGTGGGAGAAGGCGAGGGTGGGATGATTGAGAGAATAGCATTGAAACATGTATATTATCATATGTGAAATAGATGGCCAGTCCAGGTTTGATGAATGAGACAGGGTGCTCAGGGCTGGTGCACTGGGATGACCCTGAAGGATGAGATGGGCAGGGAGGTGGGAGGGAGGGTCATGATGGGGAACACATATACACCCATGGCTGACTCATGTGAATATATGGCAAAAACCACTGCAATATTGTAAAGTAATTAGCCTCCAATTAAAATAAATTAAAAAAATACTTTTATTGGGGTATAGTTAATTCACAATGTTGTGTTGGTTGCTGCTGCTGCTGCTGCTAAGTTGCTGCAGTCGTGTCCGACTCTGTGCGACCCCACAGATGGCAGCCCACCAGGCTCCCCCATCCCTGGGATTCTCCAGGCAAGAACACTGGAATGGGTTGCCATTTCCTTCTCCAGTGCATGAAAGTGAAAAGTGAAAGGGAAGTCACTCAGTCGTGTCCGACTCTTAGTGGCCCCATGGACTGCAGCCTTCCAGGCTCCTCCGTCCATGCGATTTTCCAGGCAAGAGTACAGAAGTGAGGTGCCAAATGTTAGTTTCTACTGTACAGCACAGTGAATCAGTTAAATATAAATATATATCTACTCTTTTAGATTCTTTTCCCATATAAGTCATTATAGAGTATTTAGTAGAGTTTCCTGTGCTAACAGTAGGTTCTTATTAGTTATCTATTTTATATATAGTAGTGTGCATATGTAAATCTGAATCTCCCAATTTATCCCTCCCCTCCTTCCCCCTCAGTAACCATAAGTTTGTTTTCTATGTTTGTGACTCTATTTCTGATTTGTAAATAAAGTAATTTGTAACATTTTTTAAGATTCTACATATAAGTGATATCATATGATATTTGTCTTTGTATCTGACTTATTTCACTCACTATGACAATCTCTAGGTCCATCCATGTTGTTGCAAATGGCACTATTTCATTCCTTTTTATGGCTGAGTAATATTCCATTGTATATATGCACCATATCTTCTTTATTCATTATCTGTGATGGTCATTTAGCTTGCTTCCATGTCCTGACTATTGTAAATAGTACTGCAATGAACATTGGGTTTCATGTATCTTTACAATTTATGGTTTTCTCTGAGTATATGCCCAGGAATGAGATTGCTATATCATATGGTAGCTATACTTTTTGGTTTTTTTTTTGAGGAACTTCCATACTCTTTTCCATAGTGACTGTGCCAATTTATATTCCCACCAATAGCATAAGAGGTGTCCCTTTTTTCCACACTCTCTCTAGCATTTATTGTTTGTAGATTTTTTTGATGAAGGCCATTCTGACCAGTGTGAGGTGGTACCTTATTATAGTTTTGATTTGCGTTTCTCTAATAATCAGTGATGTTGAGCATCTCTTCGTGTGCTTTTTTGATTATGTCTTCTTTGGAGAAATGTCTCTGTAGATCTTTAGCCCTTATTTTGATTCAGTTGGTTGCTTTTTTGTTATTGAGCTGCATGAGCTATTTGTATATTTTGGAGATTAATCCCTTGTTGGTCACTTTGCAAATATTTTTTCCCATTCTGTTGATTGTCTTTTCATATTTCATTTTTAAAAATAACATGTTTATTTTGCCCTTTTCTGTTATTAAAGTAATACATGTTCATGATAGAAAGTTTGTCTAGGATGTTTTCCGCCAGTTCTCTAGATACCAACTGGGCAGCCAACGATTCAATTCAATTTTTCTGCTAATTTCTAGAATTATTACAAAACTCATAGAACTCAGTCCCACAAGACTGCCCTCACTCAGACTTCAGTTGAAAGTTCCAGGTCCCCAGGTTACCTGCCCTTCTGTCCAACTTGACTACAAATTTAGGATTTCCCACACCACCCTCCCTTCAGGTTTAATCCTTTGCTTGAATGACTCACAGAATTTAGGAAAACACTTTACATACTATTACTGGTTTATCATAAAGAACACAACTCAGGAATAGCCAAATGGAAGAGGTACATAGGGCAAGTTGTGGGATGGGGAGTCCAAAACTTCCATGCCCTCTCTGGGCAAACACCCTCTCGGCAGCTTGATGTCATCACCAGACACTCTCTGAATCTTACAGTTCAGAAGTATTATAGAGCTCAATCTCCAGTTCCCTTCCTGGAGGTTGGTGGGTGACGCTGAAAGTTCCAGTCCTCTAATCACTTGGTGCTTCAGGTGACCAACGCATCCTTAGGCTATTTAGGGGCTGCAACTTCAGTAACATAAACTCAGGTGTTATTGAAAGGGGCTTATTAGGAATAACAAAAGGCATTCTTATGGCTCAAGGAATTCCAATGGCTTTAGGAACTTCAAATAGATGGGGAAACAATGGAAACAGTGAGAGAGAATTTATTTTGGGGGGCTCCAAAATCACTGCAGATGGTGATTGCAGTGATGAAATTAAAAGATGCTTGCTCCTTGAAAGAAAAGGCATGACCAACCTAGACTGCCTATTAAAAAGCAGAGACATTACTTTGCCAACAAAGGTCCATTTAGTCAAAGCTATGGTTTTCCAGTAGTCATGTATGGACTATAAAGAAAGTTGAGCACCGAAGAATTGATACTTTTGAACTGTGGTGTTGGAGAAGACTCTTGAGAGTCCCTTGGACAGCTAGGAGATCCAACCAACCCATCTTAAAGGAAATCAGTCCTGAATATGTATTAGACTGATGCTGAAGCTGAAATTCCAATACTTTGGCCACCTGATGGGAAGAACTGACTCATTTGAAAAGACCCTGATGCTGGGAAAGATTGAAGCTAGGAGGAGAAGGGGACGACAGAGGATGAGATGGTTGGATGGCATCACTGAGTCAATGGACATGAGTTTGAGTAAACTCTGGGAGTTGGTGATGGACAGGGAGGCCTGGTGTGCTGCAGTCCAGGGGTCGCAAAGAGACAAACACAACTGAGTGACTTAACTGAACTAGGAACTTCATACCAGGAACCTGGGACAAAGACCAAATGTATATTTTGTCTCTGACCACTAATCTCTTATAGCAAAAGCATCATATAAGTCAAAAGATACTGGTACTTCACTAGAGTCACATTCAATATTAATTAGTCTAGTCCATCATCATATCAAATGAAAATGTCTTCAGGGGTGAGACCACTCAGATTTGTGTGCTTCTATTTGATCTTGTCAAGTTCCAAAGGCACAAGTAGTCTCAGCAATACATGGTTTCATCTTTTCAAGCATTTGGTATAATTGAGCTAAAGTGAAAGTTGCTCAGTTGTGTCTGACTCTTTGTGACCCCACAGTCTGTAGCCTGCCAGGCTCCTCTGTCCATGGAATTCTCCAGGCTAGACTACCGGAGTGAGTTACCTTCTCCAGAGGATCTTCCCAAACCAGGGACTGAACCCAGCTCTCCCACATTGCAGGTGGATTCTTTACCTTCTGAGCCACCAGGGAAGCCCATAATTGAGATAATTGAGCTAAAAGACAATATTATTCCCTTGCTCTGAGCCTCTGTTGAGATTGTAATATGATATTAGATTTCCTTCATTTGCATAGCCCATTGATTCATTCCTTTGCCTTGAACTACTGTTCCTCCTTCTTTCCATTTATTTATACCTAAACTTATCCACATTTGGAAGGAACTTTAGATTTAGCAATTGTGCTGTTCTAGATTTCAGGCAACATACTAGTGTAGTAAGTGCTTCCCCTTCAGTTCATTTCTATTCATATAGGGTAGAATTACTTAGCTGCATAACCACTGGGCTATTTTTTTAACCATCAGGCAATAGCTACTTTCAAGTGTTAACCTTGATTTTGTCAAATAGAATGAAGGCACTACCTGCCCTGCCAGGCCTTTAGGAATTCTGACATAAAGGTGTAAAACTGTAGTTACAATTTCTTGCCTAGGAATCATCCCTGTTTCTGGCACTTGTAGTTGCATCCCTGGTCCTATGACCACAGGGCATCAGATTGGAAAGAGAAAGTTGAGGTATATGGAGAAGAAAACAAAAAGTATATTTATCATACCAGTGTCCTCTTTCCTTGGAAAGAATCATGTAGTCAGACCATCATCTTCCTCTCATGAAAAAAATTGCATAATCATACCAGCAGCCTCTCACACCCTCTCTTCCCCAGAAAACCAGAGGAATCCATCTAGTGGGAGCAACGCTGCCTTAGCTCCTATTATATTGTGTCTTTTTTTTTTAATGTTTTAATTTATTAAAATTTTTTGTTGTGGTAAAAGTCACATAATATAAAACATACTATTTTAACCATATTTAATACAGTTTAGTGGCACCAAGTGCATTCACATTATTGTGCAACTCTCACCATCATCCATCTCCTGAATTTTTTACCTTCCTAAATTGAGACTCTGTCCCCATTAAATACTAACTCCCTGTTCCCCCTCCCCACCCTCTACCCACCAGCCCCTTCTGTCTCCCAGTGTACTATCTGACTCCATGAATTTGACTATTCTAGGTGTCTTGTGTAGATGGAATCAAACAGTATTTGTCTGCACCTGATATATATTGGAATGCATTTTAAGGTCAACTTAAAATTTAATATATATCCTATAAACAGATTGTGTCTTCTTTTTTTTTCACCCTTGAAAACACATTAACCAACCCTTCATGCCTCCATCTCCCCCTGTTTTAAACAGGAGTATTTCAAATGCTTGTTCCAATTTTCTATGAAACTTATTCTGAGAAGAATCTCTCTGACTATCCATTATTTGGCATTATGAGCTGTAAAGTGTATTCCTTTCTCTGATAAAATGTGGTTTGGTGATCCAAATGTGTTCAGTATCTTCTATTCCAATTCTTTTATAGTACTTGGACTCAGCATCTATCACCAGGTAAGCAAAGCTCAGTAGAGAGTCAATGTCTGTTCTGTCAAAACCCATTTGTAGCCCTGCTGGGGCTACTGACATTGGTTCAGTGTAATCCACTTACCAGCTACACATGGGGTCTTCCCCCTGAGGAATGCCCCCATAGCCATCTGCAGCCTCTGTTTCTCTTGTTGGCATACTGAACAGTTCTTGTTGGCATTTTGAGCCTCAAAGAGTGCAAAAGGAATATGTCCAGATTCAGCCCCCTGCACTACTTTGGTCCCCAAATGTCTACTCATTTCATGGACCCAGTTGCCATCTCAAGCTAATATAGCACGATATCAATGGATGACTGATCATCATCTAGTCTAGAAGGAGGTTCTTCTGTTGAACATCAACCTGTCCTGCTTTAATGTACTCTCCAGTTTCCATAGTGATTTCTGCAGGGTTCTACTCCATGTGGGCATCCCTTTAACAGGCCAGATTTCTATTGCCTTCTGCCTAGCAATATGGCCAGGTCGTTGACCATCACACATTAGTCGGGTAAAAACCAAAACATAGAGGCTTTCATTTTTGTTCAATTCTTCCATCACTGTTAGGAAAGCAGTGTGTAATTCATCCCATCAAACTGATTTGTTTTTTACCTTCTTCAATCAGAAGATTGAAGAAGTTCTTTCAAATAGGATATTGGCTATTTACCTTGGACTGCCATCCATACATCAAGCAGACCTTTCTTGGTCAGTCAAGAGGTGTTTGGGCTTCCCAGGTGGTGCCAGTGGTAAAGAATCTTATGATATAGGAGACATAAGAGACTTGGGTTCAATCCCTGGGTCTGGAACATCTCCTGGAGTAGGTATTGGCAACCTACTCCAGTATTCTTGCCTGGAAAATTCCTTGAACAGAAGAGCCTGGCAGGGGCCGCAAAGAGTCAGACAACTGAGCGACTGAACACAAGAACTGTTTATAGGGGGAAGAGACTCACAGACATAGAGAACAAATTAATGGTTGCTTGGGTTGGGGCAGGGAGAGGATGCTGGGAAGGGATAGTTTGGGATGGACATGTATACTCTGCTGTATTTAAAATGGATAACCAACAGGGATCTATTGTATAGCACATGAAACTCTGCTCAATGTTATGGGGCAGGTTGGATGGGAAGGGAGTTTGGGGGAGAATGGATACATGTATATGTATGACTGAGTCCCTTCACTGTCCACATGAAACTATCACAACATTGTTAATTGGCTATACCCCAATAAAAAATAAAAAGCTATAAAAAAAAAAGCAGTTTATAGGGCACTGTCCAAGTGATGATAGAATCTGGCAGCTCCTTACAAGTTCCAAAGTCAGTCCTAATAGAAAAGAGGCTCCCTGCTTATATCTCCAGCTTGCATTCTCTTGTAGCACAATTCTTGTGGCAATATTCTGGGCATTGCCCTCCTCATTAGAACATTTTTCTGATACCATCTAGATAAGGTACCATCTAGATAAGATACCATGGGTATTTCAGATATTGAGATTATTGTTTGTCCTGCAATCATTGGGGCAGTTTCAATTAATGTCTGATATAAGCCTACTACTTTCCCCTCAAGTAGAAATTCTCTATTCTGTCATCGCCATAGTTGTCACTAGAAAGCACTCCCAGTTTTTTGCCATAAGCCCCAGTCTGTGCTCCACATAAAACTATTGCATAGAATTTGTCCACGCCAGTGCTCCAGCTTCTCTTCTACCCTGTGTGGACTTGGGCAATCTTATTCATCCTCATTTAGCATGTCCAATTAATATTACTTGAAGGATAGATTTTCATGCCTCCTGTTCTACGAAAGAGTTCCCTGGTCAGACACAGCAACCATTCTCATAATACATCCAGGTAAAAGAGATGCAATCACTTAGGACATACCAGTTTTCCTCCAAACTTTCACCTTAATCCATCAACCCTTATATTCGTTTTTTTTTAAAATTGAAGTATAGTTGATTTACAGTGTTCTGTTAGTTGCTGGTATACAGCAAAGTGATTCAGGTGTACATGTTGTTCAGTCACCCAGTCATGTCCGACTCTGCAACTCCATGGACTGCAGCACGTTAGGCCTCTCTGTCCCTCACCATCTCCCGAAGTTTGCCTAAGTTCATGTGCATTGTATTGGTGATGCCATCCAACCATCTCATCCTCTGATGCCCTCTTCTCCTTCTGCCCTGAATCTTTCCCAGCATCAGGGACTTTTCCAATGAGTCCGCTGTAAATCACATCAGATGACCAAAATACTGGAGTTTCAGCTTTAGCATCAGTCCTTCCAACAAGTATTCAGGGTTGATTTCCCTTAAGATTAACTGGAACTCATGTACACCTGTGGCGGATTCTGTCAATGTATGGCAAAACCAATACAGTATTGTAAAGTAAAACAAACAAACAAACAAACAAAAAAAAACTCAAAAAAAAAGCATCAATTCTTCAGCACTCAGCTTTCTTCACAGTCCAACTCTCACATCCATACATGACTACTGGAGAAAAAAACTAACTAAACCATATTCACTTCTCCCCATTTAAAAAAATTAAAGAAATAACAATTTTAAAACAGAATTATGAAGGAGTTTTCTCTTAAACATGTGCTAATAAATGCTTTGCCTAATTTTATCTCATGTAACTTACGTGAAGTCCAATGAGAAGTAACTGTATAACAGGTATGGAGGTTGAGGGAAGAAAGAAGTAATTTTATCAGAGAGTCACAGAGAAATTCAGGAAATCAAGCTAATAGAATCAACAAGTAATTCAAAGTAGAATGAACCATGAATAGGCTGCTTACTAATCAAGAGATAAAAGTAACTGTGAAAAAAGACTAGATGCTGTTACTATATACTTTGTTCCTTTTTTTAAATTGAATATAATTGATTTACAATATTGTTAGTTTCAGGTGTACAGCAAAGTGATTCAGAAATACATATATATATATCTTATATGTATTCTGAATATAAAAAATATATATGTGTTTTATAAAAAAAAAAAAAAGATTAACTGGTTTGATCTTGCTGTCCATGGGACTCTCAGGAGTCTTCTCCAGCACCACGATTCAAAGGCATCAGTTCTTTGGTACTCCACCTTCTTTACGGTCCAGCTCTCACAACTGCACATGACCACTGGGAAGACCATAGCCTTGACAATATGGACCTTTGTCAGCAGAGTAAAGACTGTCTAGGTTTGTCATAGCTTTCTTGTCAAGAAGCTAATGTCTTCTGATTTCATGGCTGCAGTCACCATCCTCAGTGATTTTAGAGCCTAAGAAGAGGACATTCGTCACTACTTCCATCTTTTCCCCCTCTATTTGCATGAAGTAATGGGGCTGGATACCATGATCTTAGTTTTCTTAATATTTAGTTTTAAGCTGCTCATTTCACACTCCTCCTTCACCCTCATCAAGAGGCTCTTTAGTTCCTCTTCACTTTCTGCCATTAGAGTGGTATCATCTGCATATCTGAGGTTGTTGATGTTGCTCCCACCCATCTTGATTCCAACTTTTAACTCATCTAGCCCGGCATTTCTCATGATGTGCTCAGCGTATAGATTAAACAAACGGGTGACAGCAGACAGCCCTGTTGAAGTCCTTTCTCAATCTTGAACCAGTTATTCCATATAGGGTTCTAACTGTTGCTTCTTGACCCACATACAGGTTTCTCAGGAGACAGATAAGATGGTCTGGTATTCAGTTTTGCATATATATATATAAATATGTACTATTTTTCATGTTCTTTTCCATTATGATTTATACAAGATATTGAATATCATTCTCTATCACTTTGTTGTTTATCTATTTTATATATAATAGTTTGTATCTGCTAATCCCAAATTTCTAATTTATTTCTCCTTCAGCTCCTTTCCCCTTTGGTAACCTATAAGTATATGTTTTCTAAGTCTGTGAGTCTGTTTCCATTTCATAAATAAGTTTATTTGTGTCACATGTTAGATTCCACATATAAGTGATATCATATATTTGTCTTTTCCTGTCTGACAGTCTTTAGATCTGTCCATGTTACCTCAAATGGCATTATTTCATTCTGTTTTATGTCTGAGGCTGGTGACTCAGTGGTAAAGAATCTGCCTGCCCTTGCAGGAGATGTGGGTTCAATTCCTGGGTGGGGAGGATTCCCTGGAGAAGGAAATGGCAGCCCACTACAGTGTTCTTGCCTGGGAAATCCCAGGGACAGAGGAGTCTGGCAGGCTACAGTCCATAAGGTTGTAAAAGAGTTGGACACGGCTTAGCAACTACACAATAATAACAAGTATTCCATTGTATATATATACCACATCTTCTTTATACATTCATGAATCGGTGGATATTTAGGTTGCTTCAGTATCTTGGGTGTTGTAGATATTGCTGCAGTGAACACTGGGCCACACGTATCTTTTTGACTGTAGTTTTGTCTGGATATATGCCCAGGAGTGGGATTGCTGGATCATATGACAACTCTATTTTTAGTTTTTTGAGGAACCTCCTTACTGTTTTCCATAGTAACTGCACCAATTTACATTCCCACCAGCAGTGTTGGAGGGTTCTCTTTCCTCCACACCCTCCCCAGCATTTATTATTTGTAGACTTTTTCATTAAGGCCATTCTGCTCAGTGTGAGGTGGAACCTCATTGTAATTTTGATTTGCATTTCTCTAATAATTAGTGATTTTGAACATCTTATCATGTCCCTATTAGCCTGTTGGCTTATTGGCATGTATGTTTTCTTTGGAGAAATGTCTATTTAAGTCTTCATCCCAGTTTTTTAAATTACAACTCTAAGTTAGCCTCCTCCACGGGGTTAATTTTACAATATTAGGTAAGGGAGATGTTTCCCAATCAGACATAATATCCATTCTTATAAAACATTCAGGTAAAGGAGGCACAGTTTCTCCAAACAAAACCTGTTTAAAACATCCCAATTTTCATCCAAACCACCACCTTAATCCTATCAACCCTTACATTTCTATATTCTTTCAATCTAATTGAAGCCAGGAAGATCCCCTGGAGAAGGAAATGGCAACCCATTCCAGTATTCTTGCCTGGAAAATCCCATGGACGGAGGAGCCTCGTGGGCTACAGTCCACAGGGTCACAAAGAGTCGAACATGACTGAGCGACTTCACTCACTTAGGGCTCCACTAACAAGTTCAGGTACCATGTTGCTTGAGGTACCCATGTCATGGAGTTCCAAAAACTTTTCTTCTCCCCTCTCCTGACTGACAGAAGACTTTGGGTCCCTAAGTGACAGGTTGAGCTGGGGACCCTGGCTCTTTTGTTATGACAGAGATTAATCTGCCTGACTGTTGCTTTAGATGATTTCAGATCAGATTTCTCACTGCAGTCTTTACCTTCTGGTTTTTATACTGAAGTGAATAGAGTAGATTTTATTGTCATTTAGTTATTGAGTTATGTCTGACCCTTTGGGCCCTTTAAAGCAGGGGAACTAGCAGGGAGTCCCTTTGGTCCACCCAACTTTCCATAAGACTGACTTTCCAGGGATAACCAGCCTTTGTTGTTGTTCAGTCGCTAAGTCGTGTCTGACTCTTTGCGACCCCATGGACTGCAGCACGTCAGGCTTCCCTGTCCTTCACTATCTCCCAGAGTTGCACAAGTTCAAGTCCATTGAGTCAGTGATGGTATGTAACCATCTCATCCTCTACTGTCCTCTTCTCCTCTTGCCTTCAATCTTTCCCAACATCAGGATCTTTTCCAGTAAGTCGGCTCTTCTCATCAGGTGGCCAAGTATTGGAACTTCAGTTTCAGCATCAGTCCTTCCAATGAATATTCAGGGCTGATTTCCTTTAGAATTGACTTGCAGTCCAAGGGACTCTCATGAGTCTTCTCCAGCACCACAATTTGAAAGCATCAATTCATCAGCATTCAGCCGCCTTTATGGTTCATCTCTCACATCCATACATGATTACTGGAAAAACCATAGCTTTGACTATATGGATCTTTGTCAGCAAAGAGATGTCTCTACTTTCTAGTATGCAGTCTAGGTTTCTCATAGCTTTCCTTCCAAGGAGCAAGCGTCTTTTAATTTCATGGCTGCAATCACCATCTACAGTGATTTTGGAGCCCAAGAAAATAAAATCTGTCACTGCTTCCACTTTTTCCCCTTCTGTTTGCCATGAAGTGATGGGACAAGATGCCTTCATCCTAGTTTTTTGAGTGTTGAGTTTTAAGCCAACTTTTTCCACTCTCCTCTTTCACCCTCATTGAGAGGCTCTCTAGTTCCTCTTCACTTTTGGCCATTGGAGTGGTATCATCTACATATATGAGGCTGTTGATAGTTCTCTCAGCAATCTTGATTCCAACTCGTGCTTCATTCAGCCTGGCATTTTGCATTATGTACTCTGCATATAAGGTAAATAAGCAAGGTAACAATATACAGCCTTGTCATACTCTTTTCCCAGTTTTGGGCCAGTCAGTTCTCTCATGTCTGATCTGACTATTGCTTCTTGACTCACATACAGGTTTCTCAGGAGACAGGTGAGGTGGTCTGGTATTCCCATCTCTTTAAGAATTTTCCACAGTTTGTTGTGATCCACACTGTCAGGGGCTTTAGTGTAGTCAATGAAGCAGAAGTAGATGTTTTTCTGTAATTCTTTTGCTTTTTCTATGATCCAACGGATGTTGGCAATTTGCTCTCTGGTTCCCCTGCCTTTTCTAAATCCAGCTTGTACATCTGGAATTTCTTGGTTCATGAAGCCTAGCTTGAAGGATTTTGAGAATAACCTTGCTAGCATATGAAATGAATGTAACTTTATGGTAGTTTGAACACTTTTTAGCATTGTCTTCTTTGGGACTGGAATGAAAATTGACCTTTCCCAGTCCTGTGACCACTGCTGAGTTTTCCAAATTTGCGGACATATTGAGTGTGGCACTTTAAGAGCATCATCTTTTAGGATTTGAAATAGTTCAGCTGGAGTTCCTAAGGCCCACTTGACTTCACACTCCAAAATGTCTGAGTCTAGGTGAGTGATCACACCGTCGTGGTTATCCAAGTTGTTAAGACACTTTTTGTATAACTTTTCTGTGTATTCTTGCCATCTCTTCTTAATCTCTTCTGTTTCTCTTAGAGATAGCAAAGGACTTGGCCGGGAGCATGTTTTTCATATACAAACCAACCGAATCCTGAGTCTGTACCCTCCAACTACTATCTCCTTATCTAAATCGCATGAACTCAGCTAATATTTCCCTTGCCTGAAATCAATCCAGGGCCAAGTACCAGACCACTAGAGACCACTTGTCACAAAGCCTGCTGTAATTATTCAAACCAAGCAGTCCTTAACTGTTTATCCTGCCTGCCTTGCCTTTTCTCAGAAAGTCCAATGAAGGCTCTTAGCCTAGGATTTTCCTTGCTCTTTTCTGTATTCTGACTGGCACTGGCACTTTCCCCTGTGGCCCTGTTTGTTATGTGGTGGCCCCTTCTATGGATCATGTGAGTGTAATAAACTTCTTCCTTCAGGCCTCATTCTCATCTCCTTCTGTGGCTGCAGTAACTTTACCATGCTATATACAACATGTGCATGCTTATGAGTTAGGGGATAGATGGGCTCCAGGTTAGACATTTACAGGTGGCCTCCTGTTTGCATTTCATGGGGCAGGAAGAAGTGGGCTTCATGTTGCATACTTACAATTAGCCTCCTGTTTGCATTTCCTGAGACAAGAGATAGGTGGGCTCTAGTTAAGGCATTTACAATCAGCCTCCTGTTTGCCCTCCAAAATGCAAGTAACAGAAGAAACAGGGTACATAGCCAGTCTTTGTCTCTTGTAAAAACCTTAAGATAATAGTCATGGCAAGGACAAAGAGGGGCAAAACCCTGTTTGCGTGAAAGAGTAAAGGATCTCAGCCCCCCCACCCCTACACTTTGGGACGATGGAGACACTACACATGCACAGAAAGGCTCCTTGGGGTCAAAAATCAGGGGTTAATGCCAGGCCATAATGAGTCTTGTTTTTCCAAGAAGCCTTCACTTCAAGATTCTTCTTGGCTAAGGGTGCTTGCACACCTCAGGGGAGAGTCCTGAGACAAATTAACTGGTGGGCTGGTGGGAGGGGACAAAAAAAGATGATTGGGCTATGGGAAGACAAAGACTTGAAAAACTGCCCCCTTATAAAGAATTTAAACTTCCCAAAGGTGCGATTCTTTCTCTGAGTTCACCTGTGTGCCTTTCTGCATGTACTTTCCTTTTTAATAAACTTATTACTTTACTCTTCATCTTCTACCTCCTCACCTGAATTTGTTCTTGACTAGGCAGACAAAGACTAGGGACTCAGACCCTAACTGCTGACCCCTGTGGTCCAGTGGTTAGGACTCCCAGTCTGGGAAACTAAGACCTTGCTTCTAGCTGCTGCTTACTGCTACTTGCTTCAAGCTGTCACTTAACTGCTATATATGTTTGAAATCAATCAGAACACTCCCTTAATCCACAGCATTTACTATGATCTGGGTAATAGGCATATTCATTGAGTGACTATCTTGGTGTCATCAAGTCAGTCTCATCTGGCTTACATATGAAACATATCAGCTGCTTCATCTGGGTTGTTCTACTTGGCAACTTACAGAGGGAGTTGGATGGTCCTCTTTCTCAGCATAAGCAGACCTTATGGTGGCTTTTATCCAGTCCATCAGGCTGACCATTTCCTCATGGAAAACATGCTGTGTGTCTGGCTGGGTCTTAACCATCTGCAGTTGTTTCATAGTGAGCAGTGGGTCCTTTATCAACCCAGATATGCTCTTCCACTCTATAGCATTCAGAACTAAAGACAGTGCCTCTAAATTAGTCACTCTCACAATCTGTTTTACTAAAAGTTCTCCAGGAAACTGATGGTACTGATTCACAAAATAAGACAACTCTTTCACATTCTACCCCCTGGTTTCAGTAATTTCTTGGTTTTGCCTTCCTACCACATGAAGTACCTTCTTAGAGGTACTCTCTGCCATTTCTGCATAGTTTTTCATTTTAGGGAAAACTTTGAGCCTCGTATCTGAGGCAGAATCCAACTGAAATCTGAGCTTGGTCCATCATCAAGGTCTGACCCAGAACTCTCTTCATTTCAGCTCTTGCCAATAACAGTGACCAAGGAATTACGCATTTCACTTTTTTCTTATCAGTTTGCATTTCTGCACATATCCAGTGAATCAGCTTCCCAAGAGTTGGATCCATCTCTGAATACTCTGGGTAATTTTACTTTATAGTAACTGATCCTAGCATAACTGCTGCTCTGTAACATGGGTGACCATGTGGCCAAGAATCAGAGGTTCTTCATTCCCCTCTTTTTCTTCCCAAACTATATGTTCTATGAGCAAGGACTGTTCTAGCAAATCCCACTCCTGACACCTATTCTGGGATGTTTTCCAACACCAACAACAGATTCTCCAGACATCAATTCAATTCTGATACTAACTTCTGGAGTTAGCACAGAACCCACAGGTTAAGGGCTCAGTCCCACAAGACTACCCTCACTTCAAACACCAGTTGAAAGTACCAGGTCCCCAGGTTACCGCACTTTTGTCCAATTTGACTACAAATTTAGGATTTCCCACAACTCCCCCCAACTCCCAGGCTTGATAATTTGCTAGAATGACTCAGAATTTAGGAAAGCACTTTACATATTATTACTGGTTTATCATAAAGGACACAGCTCAGGAACAGTCAAATGGAAGAGGTGCATAGGGCAAGCTATGGGATGGAGGGTGTGGTGGGGTGCAAAGCTTCCATGCCCTCCCTGGGCATACCACCTGCTCAGCAGTTTGGTGTCCTCACCAGATGCTCTCTGAATCTTACAGTTCAAAAGTATTTATAGAACTCAATCTCCAGTTCCCTTCCTGGAGGTTGGTTGGTGGCACTGAAAATTCCAGTCCTCTAATCAGTTGGTGTTTCTGGTGACCAACCCATCCTGAGGCTATCTAGGGGCTGCACCCCAAGTTACCTCAGCAGCACAAGTTCAGGTATGATTGAAAGGAGCTTGTTATGAATAGCAAAAGATGCTCCTATCACTCAGGAAATTTCAAGGCTTTTAGGAACTCTCTGTCAGGAATTGGGGACAAAGACTAAATGTATTTTTGTGTTTTACCACAGTTCAGAAAGTTCATAGAAATAGAAAAAAGAAAAATCGACTTCTGATCTACCACTCAAATATAGTCTGTATTAGCATATGAAATACTTCCAGAATGTTTTTGTGACTTTTGAGCACTATATTTATGTTAGCATTGTAAGCTTTTTATATTAATATTTATGTTGATAAATATTATCAGTATTGCTTTGTGAATGTCACTCAGATCTCATCTTAATGACATTCTTCAGAGAGACTTTCCTTGACAACCCAGTTATTTTAACACAGTAGCCTATTTTAATTCTCTGCATGTCACTTTGCAATGGATAATTTTGGAGTTTTATTTGTTTATTGTGTCTCTTCTTCCCCCTTCATGAGCTAGGATCTTGAGGTTTGTTGTTTTTTTTTGCTCTAGGTATTTGCAGTACCTAGAATAGTACTATGGCAGTAGATGTGCAGTAAATATTTGTTCGTTAAAAATACACACATGCACACACACACACACCTTTTCCTTAAAGGAAGAAAAGAAAGACAAAAATTGTTTCTCTGAATTGTCTTCTTTTGTCTTAGATTCTTAAGGCCCAAGAAATGAAGGTCTATATCTAAAACTTCTGAGATTCAAATCACAGCTTCAACTAACATTCCAGCTCTGCCTAGCTATACATTAATTTGTACCAGTTCTTAACCACAGAGACTGAAGATTGCTACCTGGCACAGGATGTGGTCATTTGTGCTGAGGAAAGGCATATGGTGTTCTACCAACTTTGTGCAACTTTCTGAAGGTGACAACCATGGAGTCACATTCAGAATGAGGCAAATGATAACCATATCATTGGCTTGCATTTTTCCAAGTTAGGGTTTCTGAGGTCTGGTAGATAACACCATGAAGTTTAGGATTGAAATGGCGATCCCTATACTGCTTTCAGTCTGGGAATTTACAATTTATGTTAGAATTTGCTCTGGGTTCAGAAGTAGCCTTTGAGTTTTATGTTTTCAGATAGTTGGGGGGGAAAGATTAAATATTGAAATGTAAAGAAGAAACCAAATAACTCTGTTCAACTATAGGAATTTAAAACAAATATAAAAAGCCATGTGGTGTATCACTTCTCGAGGAGTCCATGCAACAGTATTATGACCCTGATCAAGAAGTGCTTCTGAGGGTCATCTCCAGCTGTCATCTCCAGCTACATGTCAGCGGATTACTGGAATATCTGTCTATATTTCTCACTTGTTAGGGGTCTGGGAGTGTCATGTAGTTCTTGGTAGAGACTAGAAGATATTATCAATCATTCTAAATAATTTGGGAAAGAGAAAAAACAGTTAAGTCCAATTTAGAAGTGAATAGGCTACCTTTAGCGACTGACGTGACTTAGCAGCAGCAGCAGCAGCAGCATTGAAAAATTAATTCATCATTTCATGATTAAGCTGACTACTATATTGTAATGTAACATAATGCTGGTACTTGATCGGGGTCATATACCTTGGGAAACATTGTACCAGGTGTCTGCTTTTTAAAAAGATACCATATGATCAGTATATACAAATTATACATGCTAAAATATGAAATAACAGAATTGAAAAGTAGCATTGCCTGAAAAAAGATATATAGTAAAGAATCTTAATATATCGATATATTGAAACACTTCTGCCATATTCAGCATGGGTTGAATACACCCTCCTCCAGATGATCTTCCCGACCCAGGGATTGAACCCAGGTGTCCCATATCGCGGGCAGATTCTTTACCGTGTGAGCAACCAGGGAAGCACAATATTTAACATGGAGAAACATCAAGACTAGAGTTAGGATTATACTTTTAAAGGGAATCAGGAGGACGTCCCTGGTGGTCCAGTAGTGAGGACTCCAGACTTCCACTGCAGGGAGCACGGGTTCAATCAAGGAACTAAGATCCCGCATACCAAAAAAAAAGGTAATTAGAGAAATTTAGCTGTAATGTAATAATGATTCTTTTTCTTTAGAGGATCTTATTTAAGTTTGTGGAAGTGTATTTTAATGTCCTCCAGAAAGTTTTAGACACTAAGACCAGACCAATCTTGGAATGTTTTAAATTCAGAATAATTGTAATCATGTTTAATGTACATATTTAAATGTGTCATGTGCCTCTTTCTAATTTCCCAACTCTTAGAAAGTTATTTTATAGAAAAATTAGAAACACTTTATTTTTCTCTTGTGGGAAGACCAACTAAATTTTTAGAGGGAAAAGGCTTTACCCAACTAGTATTGTTGTTTGAAAAACAAAATAAAATATTTGGGAAAAAAAAACTTTTAAAAGATATAAACATTTAACTTATCTTTACTTGTTTCCCTAGTGCAGGAGTTGGCAATTTTTTTTTTCTGTAAAGGGCCAGGTAGTAAATATCTTAGACTTTGGGGGCAACACAATTTCTGTTGCAGCTTCTCAACTCTGCTGCTGTAATGTAAAGCAACTGTAGCAGGTGCAGAAATGAATGTGCATGGCCTTCAAGAACTTCACTTATAACGTCAGGCACTGAGTGGGCAGATTTGGCCTGCAAGCCATAGTTTGCTGACTCTTGGCCTAGTGTATGCATGTATTGTGTGATAGCTTAAGAAAGCTATTGTTCTTGAAAGGAAAAGGGTTCATGTAACCATATCAAAAAGGCATCAGTGGGGGTCTAACAGGATTAGTTTTTAAATTTGAAAAATATACATCACTAACAGCTCTGTTTATCACACACATGTGCTGTGGGTATAGCTTTATGCCACTACAGTTTATATAAGCCAATTGGTCACAATAAAACCATTTGTGGATTCAGTGTTGTGTCTACCACTCAGTCGGTTCCTCCTTTCTTCCTGAAAATGTAAATCTGGTAGACTGAAGCACTAGAGGTATTTAAATCAATTCAAGTTTATTTCCTCCATGAGGCCTTCTTGTTCTGTGCCAACCCCCACCTCCTCAAGTATGGTCTTAGAGCTGATGTTTGGGTATGTGTTTAATTACTATTTATTTAAGCCTTATTATACTCTATCTGGATTTGTTTGTGCATGACAGATTTTAACCCCATTACATTATAAACTTTTTGAGAAAAAAAAACAACCCTCGTGGCCCATATTTACATCTTTTCAAAATACTCATCTAGGAAGTGATATAATCCACCTGGATTTTTGAAGAGGCTGAGAGTTCTTTTTCCAGCCTAGTCATTGACTCCTGTGAACAATCATTTCTTTTCTTAGCAGTGACCAACTCCAACTGTTGTCAGACTGATTTTGTTTTAACTTTTTATTTTATTTTGGGTTATAGTTGATTAACAAATAATGGTTGTGATAGTTTCAGGTGAACAGTGAGGGGACTCAGCTATACATATACATGTATCCATTCTCCCCTGAATCCCCCTAAGTCAAACTGATCTTGAGCAGTAAGAAATAACCAAGGGTTCCCCAGGTGTTTATTTTTGTTTAGCATCGGATGAGTGCTGGGAGTATCATAGGCACTTCACTGAATACAGAGGATATTGGGACTTTCCTATTGGATTGAAAATGTCATTGAGATATTGTACTGTCAAAGTAGAAATTAAAGCAATCATAACATATCACAAGAGAAAATATTGTTTGTATCTGGCCTGTGTTCACAGAAGAATACAATAAATTAAGGGTTAGAGGTAAAATGTGTTTTAACGGTGGTATACCTAGGATATAACTAGGTAGAGATGACACAACAGATGGTGGGATGTCATTCTAGCAGGGCCCCGTGAAAAAGAAATGCAGTTAAAGGCAGAACGTCTGACATAGAACCTCACAGCTTTTGTTTCAGTCCTTCCTCTGAAATTGAATCCCTGTCCCTTGCCATTTCCCACTTAGGATAGGGAAGGAAAAATTCCATCATCTGTATGTTTTGAGTTTTTGAATATGCTGATGGCGTTGCTTTTCTTCTTTGTAATTAAGGAATGTAAATTTGGCTGCCAATACCCTGCATTTAATATGCTACTGGCCTCCATTTTTCAGCATTCCCCTATCAACCACCATCTCTTTCTACTTAGGTTAGCAGTTTATTCTTGAGCTGCTACTGGGCAAAAAGTACACAATATATCTCAATATCCATCAGCTTCGGCTGTTTACTCTGCTTAAGTGGCACATTTACCCTTCGTATTAGTTTCCTAGGGCTTCTATAACAAATTACCACAAACTGGGTGACTTAAACAGCAGAAATTTATTCTCTAATAGTTCTGGAAGCTAGACGTTCCAAATGAAAGTGTCAGCACCACCATGGTCCCTCTAAAAGGCTCTAGGAAAGAATCCTTCCTTGCTTCTTTCTAGCTTCTGGTGACTCCCAGCAATCCTGGGCGTTCCTTGGCTTGTACCAGCACAACTCCAGTTTAACCATCACAGGGCCTTCTCTGAGTGTATTGATGTGTGTCTTCTCCTCTTCTTACAAGAACACTAGTCATTGGGTTAAAAGCCCATCTAGAGTGACCTCTTCTTATCTAATTACACCTATAATGACCCAATTTTCAAATAAAGTCACATTCTGAAATTTCTGACAGACATGAACTTTGGGGGTACACTCTTCATCTTCAGAATCTTTAGACATTGGATATACCTGGTTCTCGTTGTGAAATAGATTTCTTTTTAAATAATTATACAGTGGTGATCAAGTAGTGTATTTATTTAATTATTCCTTTATGTAAGATTTAGGACCGTGACCACGAGAAAACTTGAATCTGATCATTTTTCAAAAGGCCTTAAATTTTCTCTATGGTGATGCTATGCTTAGAACTTTAGAAAGTTTGAAAGTTAGAAAGTTTGCTGAAAACAAATCATTCTCCTCTCCTTAGGAGCTAGAGATCCCATCCTCAGTAGTTTTCCATGTCAGAGTCTTAATGTCTTTTGAGGTGTACGGCTTTTTTGCACTCATGAGAAATACAAACTATTTTGATGCTTCTGAAAGGGGGAAAAAAAAAGCCACATTTGTGGTTTATGGATGCTAATTACTGCTACATTTAGATGTGTGAAGGAGGGGTCTATGGCTGGAGGGAGCTGGGAGAGACCGAGTCAGCCTCGCCTAGGCGCTCACTGAGGTTCCAGCGGTACCGCTAAGCACACGCAAGTACATGCTTCAAAAGGAAGTGCCGTTTTTTATCAAAATATTACATCTCTCAAGCCCAGATCAAGACCTGCCGCTCATGGGATGCGGGGGTTATCTTACAAAATCAGCAGTGCTTTGCTGCAGAAGTTCACTCACAGGGGATTTCTGTAAGTGCTCACAATGGGCAGAGAGGCTTCACGGCTCATACTGTGTCAAACGGGTAAGTTCTGTTGGTGATAAAACCCAGACACCCCTCCCTGACGTTTTTTCAAACAAAAAACACCCCAGGATTCTTTTTATTTTTTTCTCACCAACCTCTGTGGCACAGTGAACCAAAAGGAAACTATAGGAAGATATTTGTCATTCACAGAAATGTACAGTTGTAATAATGGACAGGAAAATAGGTCTGCCCACTGTCCTTAGTGGGCTCTCCAAGACTCTTTCCCCTTCCTTTGACTTTCCTTTAACTGTGGAACAATAATACTGGCGCCTCCTTAGAGTGGAGGCCAGAGGAGTTGAAATAAATGTAGATTCCAGTCCAGTTGGTTAGCAGTATGCATGAAACACCCATTTGTGCCCAGTAACTCGGCCAGCATCTGCTCTTGCCAAGGGAGTTCAGCTGCTCAGACTGAGTGTGGCACCAAGCGTGGTGACCGGGCCATTCTGTGCCCTGGTACATTGTGGTAACCACATGAATGCATCCTGCTGAGGGGTAAGAGGAGTCCCAGTGATGTGCCAGAGGCAGCTCATAACCGCTTGTTAAGTTTTCAGTGAGCCGCTGACTTCATGTTGATAGCTTGAAATAGGCTATGATATTTATACCACTGACATCAGCAAATGCTATGAAGAAGCTCTGGCCTCCCTCTGAGTGGGTTTTTAAGCATTTCCAGGCACGACACTGGACTGAGGACCGAATGAAATCCTGTGCTGGCTCACTAGGTCATCATTTTTCATAACTTGTCAAAGGGGCTTTTTTTTTTGGTAATTTGCACAAAGGCGAATAGTGTCGGAGAAGAGTATGTGAAATATCTCCACAGCATAGTAGGCAAGACCCAGAAGTTTTGTCTTTAAGATATGGGGGTCACATTTTTACAGAGTTAATGAAATATAGGAGGGTTTTGGTAGATAATATTACAAAAAGCACAAAGCAACAACAGTGAAGTTTAGACTAGACATTACTGGCCATATATTAAACTTTTAAAGTCTCAAGTAAGCATGAAGCAGTTACTTTCCTACCTAATCTCATAACATAAGAATTTTAACTTGCTCCTGTCAGAGAAAGGAAGAGTGGACAGCTGCAGGCAATCACTAGTCCTGTTATATTCAAATTGATGCATTGTGGCGGGATTTTACTTCGTTGACCTCAAAGGGTTGATGACATGGCAAGGACAGTCTTTAGTCTCTTTCTCCTTTTATGCCAAGTGGTCAATATTTATTGACAGTAGATGGTTAATATTTATCCATTTTTCTTTTTGCTTTTCCATCCAACTATTCATTTATCCATTCATCGTCTGCACTGTCCCCATTGCTCACTAAATAACTGTAATTGATTAAGTGAAGAAGAGCATGTGAGTACATTTTGGCCTTGAGGTCTTTTTTAGCAGTGTTCCCCAAACTAGGATATGGGGAGACATTCCAAGGGTTACATGCTGCTGCTGCTAAGTTGCTTCAGTCATGTCCGACTCTGTGCGACCCCATAGACAGCAGCCCACCAGGCTCCCCCGTCCTTAGGATTCTCCAGGCAAGAACACTGGAGTGGGTTGCCATTTCCTTCTCCAAAGTGTGAAAGTGAAAAGTGAAAGTGAATTCGCTCAGTTGTGTCTGACCCTTAGCGACCCCATGGACTGCAGCCTACCAGGCTCCTCCAGCCATGGATGTCGATAATTTTAAGAGAATCAATTTCTATTTCTTCATCTTCATCATGTTCTCTTTCCTGGAACTGATCTCCCCTACCAGGCTGCTACCACTGAGGTTCTTCTTTCCCACCTCCCCTTTCACAGTGATCCTTCACTTTGTAGAAGAAATGCACATCTCTCCCCATCCCAAATCTTAACATTTTGCCCTAAACTGTAAATATTTCCAAGAAGGGGGAAGGATGAGGTGGGATGGATTGGGAGATTGGGATTAACATATTTACATTACTATGTATAAAATAGATAACTAATGAAAACAGACTGTATAGCTGACGGAGCTATACTCAGTGACCTAAACGGGAAGAAAATCCAAGGAAGAGGGGATATATATATTCATGTGATCGATTCACTTTGCTGTACAGCAGAAACTAACACAACATTGTAAAGCAACTATACTCCAATTAAAAAAATATATATATGTATATATATATTTCCAAGATATCAAACAAAGGGTCAAGAGATAATTCCTCTACTCAAACTTTCATAAGTGCATGCCCCCTTCATCCATTTCACTTAGAGATGCATTCCCAACATTTTACTTTTTATGTTTAATCATTATTGATCAAGATTTTTAACATACCTATATTGTTTTCATCAATTTTATGCTAATAATTTTCATGATAACTCAATCTCAAAGAAATTTTATTGACACAAGCACTTCATGGTAATAAAAATATTTTATTTTTGTATATAGTTGTTTTATCTTTTCTTTTTATAGTTGTTTTTGTTATAAAGACATATGATAGAATGAGCAATAGAAGACTCAAGCATAAAAGAATAGAATAAAGATAAAATTCTATGGGAAAAGGAAAATGGAAATAGAAGTTCAAGGAGAAATTTTCTGATTTTTTAAAGATTATTTATATATATTTTAAGTTTATAAGGGAGTAAATCAAATCACTAGTATTTATATTCCATTACGCCCATTTGAAAGGGTGCAGTGAGTTTTAACCATCATTATTTACAATAAACAAAACTGTTTTTTTTTCCTAAAAACTTTTAAATTATGATAAGTTATAGATGTCAACTTAATATCCACTTAATGTCCACTATATACCAGGGGTAAATGTAATTTTTCAAAATTCTTTGAGACTATGCAAGCAAAAAAATTGACCAACTACTATCATGTAAATATATACAATGTAATATAAGGAGCCATCAATTTAAGACTGGACCTGATTAAAAGCCTAATATAGACTTGATACCTCAAGGTTTGAAAACCTCTTCAAAACTATATGAAATTTTGTTTATCGATATGTGTACATTTTTCTATGTACAATATAGTTCTCACAGGTAGATCCACAACCTAGAAAGATGAAAAATCCCTGACCAACATGTGTAAGGTCTTAAAGCTTCTTAACTTTGCTGTTTTTTCAATTGTTTATATGTAATGGTCTCTATGCTTTCAACATAAACAATTTTGGTTCATTCCTGTGTAGTATAAAATAATACTGATATATACTAATTATGAAAATCATGAAATAGGCACAATCCTCTTTCTTTCTTCATCACCAATTTGAACCCTATCCTAGGGCAACCTTTTGATTATATTCCTTGATGTTTCAAAAGCCTTTCCTTTTTTTTTTATTTAAGTTTTGATAGAGAATGTTAGAAGTGTTTCATCCACAAAAAATGCCGAGTGGCAACTCGGAAAACAGGTTTTTAGAAGAATAGAATCATCTGCCCCTGACAATTCTGTTATGTGGTTTCTCCTAGCACTTAATATTCAGCAGTTTAGCAGTAGGCTGACATAGTATTCAGGCTTAGAGTTAGGAAAATTGCATTTTTGGAAGTGACTGACAACACAGTAGTTTTAAAGCTTTGAGTTTTCAAGTGTCACACACAGAGCAGATGAATGAAGATGTCAGAGCCAGGCCTAAAGGAGGACCTTGGTAATCCAGCCCTTGGTGTATAACCTTCAAACACCAATAAACAAGATTATCTGGATTTAACATGCGACCTTTCTCATTCTGACTGGTAGGTCCAGATGTTTTCTCATTCAGCTGCCTGGTTGAAATCTGCTTTTTAACCGACTGCAGTTGGATCTAGATTTGAGGCTGCAGAAATGACAGTCTTGAAAACTGTATTCTGCAGTGAATGATGCTGTCGAAACATTACATGTGGAACTCCACGGTTTAATAATTAAAAATAATTTGTGGCCTTACCCTTAATAGATTTGTTAATTATGTCAACTGAATAAGTAATAACAGGATGGAAGTAGATGTTTCACTATATTAGTCAGTCTGGTGGCATTAAAAACGTTGACAAGATTTGTTAGGCCCAGGCTTTTCTGCACCTGCGTCTGCAGAAGCAGAAATCCCAGTCATGCCTTTGTTACTCCTCAAGGAAGTTCATAGCAGCCCTGGAAAATATAGAAAAGGCTCTTTATTAGCGTCTCTTAAGTCATCCTAGGCTTCTGGCCATAATGCTCATCCACTTTAATGTACCTTTATTATCTTTCTTCATTGCTTGCTGTCCAGAACTATTTCTGGCATTTTTATATGAACTCTTACTCACCATGAACTTGATTTTCCAGTTCTAGTCCTTCAGGTTGTACTAGTTCTCTCTCTTAAGACTATATAGAAAAGATAATTCTTTATTTTCTTCTTTTCTAATGGGAGAACTAAACTCTCACATTCCTGAGTGAATCCTCAGAGAGCTTCCCCATTTGCTTTATACCACTGCTAACTTGTAGGTAGAGATAGCACTCATTAATCAAGTAATAGTCATAGCCTAGTAAAGTGTGCTCAACCATTAACAGAATAGAAAGTGAGACATAAAACCACATAAAAAGACATAAAAACACAAAATGTGACAAAGAACTAATACAGTTTAAAAGTCTGGATTTTTATGGATTTTAGTACAATTTAGAAAGCAAAAATCAATAGTTACTTAGGTATTATCTGAAGTAGTAGATAATAAAATAATTAAGTACTGTAGAAATAGCCTATGAGGCCAATTCTTACAGTTGCTTGTTTTAGCCTCTTTCCTACTACCAATTAGCAGATACATCTTGTGTTTTTTTAAATACAGAATTTATTAAATTATTTGAAAAGGGCATGAAATTAGTTGCACAAGAATAAAAAGAGTTAATGATAGTCTTATGAGGGTTTCTCATATGAGCTTAATCATACTCAAAAGCTACACTTGTCACGATGTTTCTTATAATAATTGGTGAATGAGCTGCTAAACTCTTCCCTCTTGAGAGAGTATTTATCAGTGTTGTTAGCTATTAGTTGTTGATTTTATAAAAAATTCTTATAGTTTTCTTAAAAAAAAAAAAAAAGCTATAATGTGGTTATAATTTCCATACCTTTAAGTGTCCAATTCAGTGATTTTTAGTAAATTTACAGAGTTGGGCAACCATGTTTTAGAATGTTTCTGTCACCCTAAGAAAATTCGTTGTACCTGTTGGCAGTCAATTCCCATTCTTACTCCCAGCCCTAGGCAACAGCTAATTTGATTTTTGTCTCTATAGACATAGCATTTCTAGACATCTCATATAAAAGGAATAATACAATATGCACTCTTCTGCTCTGCTGCTTCTACTTAACATAATGTTTTTAAGTTTATGTATGTTGTTGCATATACCATTAATTTGTTTCTCTTTATTTCTGAATAGTGTTCTATTGTATTGATAAAGTACATTTTGTTTATTAGTTCACCATTTGATGGATACTCTGATTGTTTCCATTTTTATTTTGGCTTTTATGAATAATTTGCTATGAACATTTGTGTGCAAGTCTTTGTGTAGACATAGGTTTTCATTTCTTTTGGGTAGATACCTAAGAGTGGGTTTGCTGAATTGTATGGTAAGTTTATGTTTAATTTTATAAGAAACAGTCTATATTAGTTATTGGTTGCAATATAACAAATTATCCCAAACTTTGGAAGCTTAACAGTACAGATTTATTATCTCAGGAACAGAGGCACAGCTTATCTTGTTCCTCTGCTTCATAATCTCTCATAGGCAGCAATTAAGGTGTTGACCTGGACTGCAGTCTCATCTGAAGGCTTGAGTAAGGAAGGATCAACTTCCAGATTCACTCGTGTGCTTGTCAGAATTCAGTTCCTTGAAGGTTTTTGGGCTGAGGGCCTCCTTTCCTCACTGTCGTTTGGCCAGAAACTACCCTCAGTTCCTGCCATGTGAGCTGTCTGGCTTACTTCATTAGAGAAGCTCGTGAGAAGCACCAGAGAGAGAAAGAGAGAGTAAGAGAATGAGAACAAGATGGAAGTCATATTCTTTTATAGTATAATAAAGGAAGTGGGGGACTTCCTTGGTGGCCCACTAGTTGGACTGCCTTCTAGTGCAGAGGTTGCAGGTTCGATCCCTGGTCGGGAAGCTAAGATCTCACCTGCCTTGTAGCCAAAAAACTAAAACATAAAACAGAAGGCATGTTGTAAATTCAATAAAGACTTTAAAAAATGGTCCACATCAAAAAAATCTAAAATAAACAGAAGTGATTTCCCATCACTTTTGCCGTGTTTTATTAATTAGAAGCACATCACCTACATCCAAACCATGTGCAAGGCGAGATTATACAAGATATGCATACTAGCAGTCAGGGATTATTGGGAGCAGTTTCAGAAGGTTGCCTATTATACTGACAAAATTTTTTTTTCCCCAAATGACTGTACCATTTTTCATTTCCACCAACAGTGTACTAGGTAGGGTTCCATTTTCTCCATGCGTTTTCCAACACTCATTTATCTGTCTTTTTGATGCTAGCCATTCTTGTGATGTGAAGAGGTATCTTATTGTGGTTTTCATTTACATTTCCCTAATAACAAATGATGTTGAACATCTTTTCATTTGCCTATTGTTCATTTGTGTAATTTCTTTGGTGAAATGTCAATTCAGATCTTTTCCACGTTTTCAAATTGGGTTATTTGTCTCATTATTGAGTCGTAAGATATTTCCATTTATGAATCATGCTTTTGGTATCAAATGTAAGAAATCGATTCCAAGGTCACAAAGATATTATATGTCATCTAATATGCTTGGCCTTTATATACATTATTTTGCCAATTTAATTACCGTAACTATCTTGTTAAGTGTAGATGTTATCTTCATTGCACAAATAAGAAAATTCACAGAAGTCAAGTGACTTGCTGAGATCACATGGCTCGTTAGTACAACTTGAACCTAGATTCTGTGTTACTCCGAAGTTCATGCTCTTTCATCAGAACTTTGAAAAAAAAAAAACATTCAAATCTATTTTCAGTGGGCAGAATGAGAGTAAAATATGATATTGTCCTTTCTTTATGATTATTAGTACCCATTCTGGTACTAGTTGAATACTGTTATTAGAAACCTCTAATTGTGATCATTGGAAGTTGCCTTTTGAAATAGAAAGGGGCTTGTACTCCAGTTTGTTGGCTGGATTCCGTCCTGGTTTTATTCTGCCAGGCAGTATTCCCTCCACAGTTTCTGGTGGAGCTAGGATGCATTTCTTGCTTGCAGTCTTGAAGTGTGTCACTGGGCAGCTGTTAAGCAGTTATACTTTACCCTCAGGGACTAACATGTTCCAGTGACAAAATAGCTTATTCCCTTATGTGCTTTTAATGTACATTTACCTAGGACAAATCAGTACTGAGTTCCTTCCATTGTTTCTTAGTGCTCTATTTCCATCATTTGGAAAATAGAGAGAAGGGAATGGATGAAACAGAGAGGAAGAAAAGTCCAAATAATGTGTAGCAGGTGGTAAATTTTATATTACTTTGTATATATTTGGTTTTAATTTAATGTTTAAAAAAGCAAGATCTTCTCATTCTTAATCCTTATATTCATTTTTCTCTCTTCCAAGAATCCTCTATACCCTTTGTGTCTGGTTGGTATACCTTAAGTTAGAAATACAATTTATTGTTTTCCTCTGCCATGGCCTAAGATACTAGCCTTAAGCAAAATTACAATATGTGCACTATTTTAGAAACATCTCCAACCTTAATTTTGTACTCTAAGCAAAGAACAAATAGTTTTTGCTCCTTCCTTCCTTCTTGCCTTCTTTCTTTCCTTCCTTCTGTTCATTTGGTAAGCAATTGCTAAACTTTGTACCCAGCAGAGTGCTAAATGTTGAGGGTGTAGACATTGACATCAAGGAGCCCCTACACAGAGAAGAAAATGGGGAGTAACATAGGGGAGCAGATGTGGAAAGGAAGTACAGAAGAGAGAAACAATGCATTAGACTGAGTGTGAAACAAGCAGAAGAAATCCAAGAGGTGGTTGGCAGTGTCTGTTGGGCTCAGCAGGCAGGATTGGCGGAAAATACAGATTTGGGAGTCATTAGCAAAAAAAGTTGGATCAGAAGAATATGTGAAGTGAAAAAACCAAAAAGTTCAAGAAACAGACCCCTGGAGATCATTCACACCTAGGAGACAGAGAAAGACAAGTAAACATGGAAATTAAACGAGGTAGAAATAGAAGAAGGAATGAATAAAGTTCAGGGAAGAGGTTCAAGGAGCTGAAGCTGGTCAGTGGCAGCCTGCTCCAAAGTAGCAGGATAAGAGGGCCTGAAGCCAGGCCACACTTGGCAAAGAAATCAACTAAGAAAACATCATCACTGTGGGGCTTGGGGTTTTTCCTAATGTATCAGGAGGAGAAACTTCATAGCACAGCTCATTTTCAGACTGTTGTAGACAAGCTAGGGGGTGGTTCAGCAAATGGACTGACTTTTTCCTTTTCACATTGTGTGTAGTCGTTCAGTTGTGTCCAACTGTTTTGGACACTGTGGACCATAGCCTGCCAGGCTCCTCTGTCTGTGGGATTCTCCAGGCAAGAATACTGGATGAGTTGCCATTTCCTTCTCCAGGGGATCTTCCTGACCCAGGGATGGAACCCTCTTCTCTTATGACTTCTTCCTTGGCTGGCCTTTTTATTATCATTAAATTGGTTCAGGCTGCCCAAGGAGTTCGTTCATTCATTCATTTTTTCTCATTCAATAAGTGAGCCCTCTGAAAGGTTCTAGGGACACAAATATTACTGAAACCTGGCTTCTGCCTTGATGATACTTCTAATCTGTATGTGAAATAAATAATAAATAAACATGTTAACTGTTGTACAGTTAACATAACACACACATGTGCTATGTACAACAAGAACTACTTATGCTCTGAATATATTTAGAAGACATTTTCATTCCTTCTCTCACCCATGATCCTGAGTTTGGTGTTATGACAGTTAGGATGTTTTTAACCAATTTAATTGTATTTGAACAACAATTTTTTAAGTTTTTCTAAGAATTATGTTTCTTTTTAATATTTATTTATTTATTTGGCTCAGTAGTTGCAGCACACAGGCTTAGTAGCCCTGAGGCATATCCTTAGTTCCCCGACCAGGGATCAAACTTGTGTCCCTTACACTGGAAGGCAGATTCTTAACCACTGGATCACCAGGAAAGTTCCTATGAATTATGTTTTAATATGCTTTAAATTTTTAGGATTGAGCTCTGTTCAATTTTTAAAAAGATAGAAAGATAAAGTAAATATTCTATACACAAGAAAATTGTGAATGAAAAGGAAGCTTTTTCTTCTGGATTTATAAATGAAATATCTACCAGGTCCATATTTTAGTCTATCTCTAGTGTGTTTAGGCAACATCTAAAACCTTAACCTCTTTAAATATATTTTTTTTCAATCATTATTTTTCAATGGATGGCAGTTCTTTCTCAGAAATATAAATATAAAATAATAAACACATAGATTAATCAATAGAGAAAGTTCATAGCTATAATAGACAGACATGAAGAAATGTATACTTTTTTATAGTTTAGAAGGAACTTCCACACATCATGTTTTTCAGTCCTCACAAAATTCAAGATAAAGAATTCACCTGGCCTGATGGTAGCTGAAGAACTTAGCCCAACTGATCGGCTGTAAAACACCTGTTTTAAAATTAGGAAAAAATTGGAAAATGTGGATCAGGCTAGTAAGAGATAAAATATTGATATCAATAGTGTTGAGATAAGAGGTAGCAGTTTGGATGATATCTACTGCTGATGTGTAGTGTATTCTTCTTAAAAGTAATAAATTTCCTCTTGTTCTAACGGAGAAGCAAGAGTCTCATTGAAATTATTAAGCAAAATTATTTTTACTTATGGCAATGAATGAGCTATTTGATAGTCAGATAATAAGACAAAGATTAATGTCTCTAGTAAAATCAAGGGTGGTTCCTTGCAACTGAAACTTTCTTCATGTTTTCATGCTCATGCTCTTGAATCTGAAGCGACATGATTTACTAATTACCAGTTTAGATTCTTTAAGGGCAAATTTAAAGTCTGATAATGTGTTTTAATGGGAACTTGAGTCAAATCAAATATTATCCAAACTGCTACCTCTTATCTCATCACTATTGATATCAATATTTTATCTCTTCCTAGTTTGACTCATATTTACCAGTTTTTTTCCTAATTTTAAAATAGGTGTTTTAAAGTCACAAGATGCCTATCATTTTAAATTTTAAAGGAAGAGAAGAACAAAAACATAATAGATATATCAATGACCAAAAGTTTTACTTTCATTGAAATTTTATTTTACTGGCTAGAAAATACTAAAACTTCATATTCTCTACTTCTTGAAATATCATTGGTTTTTCTCTCTCCTTACTTTTCACATAAAAATGTAAATTAGAAAATGAAAATGACCCATAATTTCAGTGTTCTTGTTTGTACTACAAAGAAGCCATTGTGGGAAAGGAGTACAGACATTAATTTTATAAGGAAAACTGTTCTAGTTAATCTATTTTTGCTATATTGGGTGATAGCAACAAACTCTATAGACTAAATATCTACAGTACATGTATTTCCCATTTTGCTCTTTAGTGCTTCAAGCTTCAAATCCTATTAACAGCTGTCAAAACCTGGTAAACTATTTAGATGCTTTCACAATTTGTTTAATTGGATAGTTAGAAAATGGCATGCTAGAAAAGCCCACCCCCCTTTTCTTTTAGCCTGGCTGAACATCTGTAGCATTAGGGCCTCATTATCTCTGAATTGGCATAGCAAATCAGTGGCATCATTAAAATGCCACATTAAGATGATTAAGCTTCTTTGTTATCCAGTTGACTTTTGCATGTGCCGAGGATTTCATGGTTATGACCCCCAATCCTTATAAAACACTTAAACAACATCCCCTTTTGTGTCTTCCCTGTCTAAAGCTGCTATCTGGTTTTGTCCCTTCTCACAACATCTCTGGCAAGCTAGAAGCTATTACTCCAAACTTTGTTCTTTGAGTTGGATTCTGAGATCTCATAGTTCAGAGTTGAAATTCAGAACCCGCTTTTTACACTGGGAAGTTCATACTAAAAACATACTATCCAAGACATCCAAGTTGCCTCTTCTGTTTGCCGTCTTTGATAGGTTCTTCTCTCCAACTGAGCATTTTATGTGCCTGTAAAAACAAACTGAGGCACAGTTGGCTGAGACTGCTATTGCCCCTGAAGGATTTAGATGTTGGATCCTTTCCAAGACCCATTGTTTTTGCAGTGTCTCAGGTGAAACCAAAAATGTCTACTCTGGAGTGCAAGCCTTTCATGTGATAACCATCACCCCAGGAAATGAAACCATGTGCATCAGCCCCAGTGAGCCAAGCCTTTGTTCTCCTCAGCCTACAAAATTCTCTCTGGGGTGTGTGTGTGTGTGTGTGTGTGTGTGTGTGTTAGTGTATGTCATCTTCCTAAGTGGCCTCCAGAACACAGACAAAGATGGGAGAAATTGTACCCCAGAGTAGCTCCTTTAGAAAGAAGTGCAACCTAATCTAATTTTCTATGGGTTAGATTCAATTTAGACATCTTTTTTCCCCCCTCTGGGAATGTTTAGCAATTACCTTTATCAGCAATTTGTGGTTTGGTGTGTTCTTTCTCCACAAGCTCGATTATAAAAAATTTACTCAGGAGCCTTTAACATTTTTTATTATGAAGTATATGATACATACAAAAAGGCAAATATATTTACATGTATAAAGAATAATAATAAGCATCCATGGACTTAAGAAATAAATTATTTCTTAAGCCACCTGGCTTAAGAAATAAAATATTGCTAGTGCCTAAGAAGATTCTTGATAGTCTTTTAAGTGGCAATCAAAGTCATGTGTCTAAGAAACCTGATACATATAATAAGCGACTAGAATTTACAAAGCTGAAATGGCAGATTATTCATATGACAAAAGGTCTGTTCACTGTACAAAAGACTTCGGGTTACTGTGGGGCTATTCCTCAAGTATATTCAAGTATTTCTTGCCAGATCTTTAAGATTTTCTGCCTTTATTAACAGTTCAGGTGTTGCCAGTCACTGACAATTGAAAAATCAAGGAAAAATGAAGATAAACATCTCTAACTGTATAATATAAATCTGTGGAACAGTATTATTGATTTTATGTGTAGTGCTGTATGAAAACAGAAACAAGAGAATTTTTTGCTAGTTTAAAGTATCAAGGAAAACTTCATGGAAGAAATGGCATTTAAATAGCATCTGCAAGTTTGAATAGAATGTTGATGTGGGGAAGGGCATTTTAGGTAAAGAAAAGACTGGAGAAGAGGCTTGGAAAGCTGCATTTAGTAAGATGACTACTGTGCTTCTCAAACTTTGATGTGTATAAGAATCCTTGAGGATTTGTTGAAATGCACAATTGGATCCAGTAGGTCTGGGGTGAGGCCTAAGAGTCTGCATCCCTAATAAGCTCCTGGGAGGCATGCTGGAATTGCAGATCCAAGGACCTCACTTTGAATAGGCAAGATTCTAGTCTAGAGAGAAGGGTGATTCAGGGAATCTAGTGAGATATGAGAGGGTCAGATCAGCTCGGGGCAGATTCTGGACAGGCCCCTGAATGTCTCACTAAGGAGTTTGGATTCTGTAAACAAAATGAAATCCTTAAAAGTTTCGAACAAGGGTTTTAGTATACTACAGGCTGATTAATTCGATAATCGGATATAGCCTAAAAGGTCATATTCACTGTAGACCAGTCAGGAGGCTAACATAGTAGTAGATCCATGTATGAAGTATTTACGTTGTATGTACTTTATGCAGAGCGTGGTTCTCAAACTCCATTGTGCATAAGATTTGCCTGGAAAGCATATTTTTAATGCATGTTTCCAGTCCTCACATCCTAAAATTTTGGGACCCCTAAAATTTGTATTTTAAAACCCCACAACCTTCAAGCAGTGTCATAGGGAACACTGAGTTCGGAAAAAAAAAAACCAAACTTGTGTAACTTCTGACCTCAGATACCTTATATGTCCATATGGGAGGTGAAGTGACTTTATTAGTAACTCAGAGAAAGAAGGAACGGATTATTTTGCAGCTGGGGGAACAGGGAAGGCATAATACAGGAAAATGGCAAATTAATTTAGCCTTAAAAGATGTGTTGGATTTGGACCTTTGGCAGTGTTGGAGAAAGATCTTTTTGGCAGTGGAAATAATAAAAGGAAGAATATTCAGAAGTTGTTTAGTTTCATTAAAGATACCTGAGTATTCCAAATCAACATTACCAAGATAGTTGGGGCCACATATTGAAAGGTCTTTTAAACTCTTTGTTTCTGAGTTTGTATTTCATGTTGTTGGCAGCAGAGACTATTGGAGAATTTGGACAGGCTCATGATGTGACCAGAGCTATCGTTTACATGAACCATCTGGTGGCAGAGCATAGGATGTGCTGGAAAGGAGAGAGAAAGAAGGCAGAGAGCACCATGTGGAGGCTACCACAATAGATTGTAAGGAGAGCAATCAGAGTTTGAGATTTGGGATAATGAGCATACGAAATAGTGGGGAGGAGAAGCAGATTGGAGAGAGGGTGCAGAAATAGAACCAATGAGTGAAAAACGTAGGGACGCAAAAGAGGGAGGAAAGATGACTGTAAAGATTCTAACCTGAGTAACTGTGAAGATACCTAGGAGGCCTTTGGGAAACAGGACAAAAGAAGGGGAGAGAAATTATACCTTGAGATATATATTTGGGGTGTTAGCTGAAGTCTTAAAAGTGGAGAGAATTGCCATAGGGAAGGAGGTCTAGTGGGGAAGAAGAAAGAAGGATAGGGACAGTATTTAGGAGGCAAAACGGGGAAAGAATCTAGAAGGAAGTAATCAGAAGGTAGGCTTCCCTGATAGCTCAGTTGGTAAAGAATCCACCTGCAATGCAGGAGACCCCAGTACAGTTCCTGAATTGGGAAGATCAGCTGGAGAAGGGATAGGCTACCCACTCCAGTGTTCTTTGGCTTCCTTTGTGGCTCAGCTGGTAAAGAATCTGCCTGCAATACGGGAGACCTGGGTTCGATCCCTGGGTTGGGAAGATCCCCTGGAGAAGGGAAAGACTACCCACTCCAGTATTCTGGCCTGGAGTATTCTGGCCAATAGAATCTGGACTGTATGGTCCATGGGATCACAAAGAGTCAGACATGACTGAGCGACTTTCACACTCACTCACAGAAGGTGAGGAAAGAAGTTTCAGTTTCACTGAAGAAGTAGGAATACAGAAGAAGGAGTGGTGGTCAACAATATCAAGGGCTGCAGAGAAGTTGGGGAGAATGGCACACAAAAAACCATTGGATTTAAGAATCATGAGTTTATTGAAGATCTTTAGGGGAGCAGATTCAGTGAATTAAGAAGAAAGAATTCAGATTACAGGCAATTTTATATCAGTTTTGAGATTGTAGAGACAGTAAGCACAGGTTATTTTTGTATTAAATCTATCTAGAAAGGGAATGTTGAGAGAGTTTGGGTGTGATGGGATGTGAGGCTAAACTAAATTTCAAAGAGAATAGAAAAGAGGTGTTGGCATCTAGAGATCTTGAGAACATAGAATCTATAGGTCTTAGAGATGACTTGATGTGGAGATTGGATGGAAAAGTCGTCCAGGTTCAAGATTTGGAGAATAGAAGAAGGAAGATGCCATGTGTGACTCTAAAGACATCATAGGGACTACACTGCTGGTCAGTGGTTAAGACTCCGAGCTCCCAATAAATGCAGGATGCCCAGGTTTGATCCCTGGTCAGGGAACTAAGTCCTGAATGCTGCAGGTACAGATGGGAAAAAAAGACATCAAACATTAGAAGCAGTTTAGGTTCAAAATGGTAAGTTTGATGTTAGTGTGTCCATGTGTTAAGTCGCTTCAGTTGTGTTTGACTCCTTGCAACCCTATGGACTGGGGCCTACCAGGCTCCTCTGTCCATGGGATTCTCCAGGCAAGAATACTGGAGTGGGTTGCCATGCCCTCCTCCAGGGCATCTTCCCAATCCAGGGATTGAACCTGCATCTCTTACGTCTCCTGTGTTGGCAGGTGGGTTATTTACCAATAGATATATTTATTAATGTTTTCAAGGGACACTAAGTAGCATGTCCTTCCCACTCCCTTTCCTCTGCTCCTACAAATTTTCCTCCCAAGGATTGGAATGAATCTCTTAGTTCTTAGAGCCGACTATCTTTTCTGGTAGTTTTGGTGGACTATATTTGGAGACTAGGTGCTAAGCCCAATAATCTCTCAGGAATCCATTTTGTGTCTTATATACTAATGTATTCTAGTATTCAGCTTTGTTTATCTTCTCATGGTAAACCATAATGAATTGTTGATCCTCAGTAACCATGCAGAGAGGCCACCCAGATCTTTTATCTAAAACTGGTAAGACCCCAAGAGCAAATCAGGAACTCTCTTGGTCCAGTAAGTCCAAGGGACTGCCTCAATTTCCTGTTCATGTGCTTGGATTTGTTCCCTTAGAGTCTCAAATACTGTCTTCCTTGTTCTACAGCTAAGTCCTCAAGAACAAAAGCCAAGGACTTGTTTTGAGCTAGGTCAGTGTAGTACTGAGTTCTAGGTCAAGCCTATTAAAACCAAAATCCTGAGAGAAGGAGCAACCTTCTTATGTCTTGTGTTTTCAGAAAGACTCAAAACATTGATCTTACCAGATTTTAGTTATCATGGACCACAGAACAGCCTGAGTCTGTTCATATTAACATTTTTAACCCAAATGAAAAGGATCCATTTCTGCTGGCCTTTTCTATATGCTGTTTTGGTTTTTAGTAGCTGAAGTTTTCCGTTGAGGTTGTTTTAAACGCCTACATGCAAACTGAAGAGCACTCAAGCTTTGGTGGGATATCACCCGCAGCTGGAGTGATGGAGGAGGAGGAGGGTACAAGCTTCAGGTGCATCCTTCTGTTTAAAAAAAATTTAAAAAGCAAAAACCACTTAAGGAAACACATTCCATCTGAAAGCAGGCAAGATGTGTCCAAGGAAGGGGATGACTCTCTCTCTATGTAGGAAATAGATATCAATTCATATACAACCCAGATGCATAGGATGGGCCACTTTGAAACACACTGGATGTTTCCTGCAGCCCTCCATCTCTTCTAATCAAAGAGTAAAAGGTTATGAACCATGAACCGTGGTAAGAAGCGGTGGAACAGTGCTGCAGCAATGGCTCCTCTGTTGGTGGTTAGGCCCTGTCTTGCTCTATTAAGCAAACACAGTTAATACAGATGAAAGGTAACCTTGATAGAAGTGAAAATTGAAACTTGAGTAGAAGATAGCAAGCCAGGCACAGCTGCAGTTATACTTCCTCCTGTGTGGCAACAGGAGCTGCACTTACTGGTATTGTTTGGAAGGGATGCCATTTTTTAAAATATCTTTTCTTCAGAGTGTTTTGGTCTTTAACATCTACACCACTAATGAGGGAATGTGCAATATGATATAAGGAGCAAATTAGACTCTGTGTCAGAGTGCAAAGGCAAATCCAAGTTCAGTGTTCTAATTCCAGTTTATCAGCTATTAACTGGCTGTGTAACTGTGGGCTAGTCCCCAAAACATCTCTGTTCCCGGATTCCCTCATCTGAAGAACAAGGGTTGGATCAGATGATCTCTAAATTATTTTCCAGCCCTGAAATCCCATTGACTTGTGATTCCCATGGAGCATTACAATTTCCAGTTTTTAAGAATGAATTTTTTTTTAAGTGAGCATTTATGCAGCATGTTTTATATATGAAAATCCCTTATAAATATTTATTATTATTATATCCGGCAAATATTTTAGGTTTTCTTAGTATCAGTACATAAATTTGCCTTCTTCATTTCTTATGTTCTTCAGCTTAAGAGTGTTGCAGCTCTTATTGAAATAGTACCTGATCAGCCAACTCACTTGGGCCAGCCACACCTCTCCTATCCAGTGCTTTATTCTAGGGCTTCGAGTTTGCCCTCCCTAACTTGAGTATTGGTTATTGATGCTGTTCCCTTGCTTAGGTTGAGCTTCATTTACCTGTGTCAATGAAAGTGACTCCTTAGAAGGTTATGTTAAAGGATTACTTCTCCTTTTATCTTTCTCAACAGTATTTCACTAGTACTGCCAGCTTCCTCTATGTTCAGCGTTGTCTCTTTATCAGTTCCAAGAGAGAGAGAGATAACACTCATTTTAGCAGTTTGTGTACATGGAAGGGGAAGAGGCAAGGCATGTCTTAAAATCAGGAAAAAAAAAAAAACAACTTCTTAACTATTCAGCTCTCAGTCTCAGTGGCTTAAATTGGGTGCAATTGAAGAATTAAAATAGTATTTTCTTCTTGAAACCAAAGAGCACATCACCCACCTTGCCTTGTAACTGCAGCCACCGAAAAAGGTACGAAATCTGAGAACCTTTCTTCTCCCCCGGTACTGGAGAAGAATTGCTCAAAATGTTTTTTTCATAGTTGCTCTGAGCAGTCATAGCTAAAATCTGTTATCTCTAATTTTCTGAATGGCCTAAAATGCTGTCATCTATTTTGTGTGTGTTTGTGTGTGTGTGTGCACGTGTGTCTGTGTTTTCCCCTGACTATGGCTCTGAATTCAAATAATCAGTGATCATCCTAATGGTGTTTTCTTGTTTTGTAGATGTACAATATTTTTAGCTTTATTTGGTATTTAATTGTCAGTTGTAGGTCTCTGTTCTTTGAGCTGCTTTGATAGCTGCAAAAACAATCATTGTTCATTTCTTGCATTTTCCTCTCTGCAGATGATTCAATGAAAGTGAAAGATGAATACGTGAAAGGGATGAGAATGTTTTAAAGCCAGAGCCCATGGGAAATGCAGAAGAGCCTGAAATTCCTTACAGCTATTCAAGAGAATATAATGAATATGAAAACATTAAGTTGGAGAGACATGTTGTCTCATATGATAGTAGCAGGCCAACCAGTGGCAAGATGAACTGTGATGTGTGTGGATTATCCTGCATTAGCTTCAATGTCTTAATGGTTCATAAGCGGAGCCATACTGGTAAATAGTCTGTTCTATCCATTGTTCTGAAAACTGTCCTAATTCAACCACATAAGAAAAGAAGTGGTGTAATTTAGAACTTACTTTTGATTACTTTTCATTGATTTTTTATATGATTCTGATATCTCTCTCCCTCTCTGCATTTCCATTTACCAAGTGATTTTTATTTCTGCTTCACCATGCATTTGTCAAGCATATCACAAATGCTATGAATAAGACTGTAGAGATCACAGTGTTCTAGGTCAGCCAAATATTTTTCCTCAGTAACAAGTGGGAGTTAAATTTTGTGATATGCTTTTTAAGCATCTTGCATATATTTTGTGTAACTTTTAAAACAGCTGCTGCTAAGCTGCTAAGTCACTTCAGTTGTGTCCGACTGTGTGCGACCCCATAGACGGCAGCCCTCCAGGCTCCTCCGTCCCTCAGATTCTCCAGGCGAGAATTCTGAAGAAGGAAATGGCAACCCATTTAAAACAGCAGATCTCCTTATTGTATTGGGTTCAAATTTGGTAGATCAAAGGATTCAATTTTTATTAACAGTTTAAAGAATTTATTTTCAGACAACAAAAGGCAGTCTATAGAGATGCATGCAAACTTAACACCACCAAGCCCTATAGATTTCATCTAACATAGGATATGGAGACTAAAAAGCATTTCTTCAGTTAAAAAAAAAAAAGCATTTCTGGCTCTCTATATCTTATTAGGACTTCAGTCTGTGACTCTTTTTATAGATTGAGATTATTTAAAAGGAATGCTAAGTAATGCAAAAACTTAAGTCTAGAAAGCACTTCAAAGCTACTCATTTTTTTTGCTCTGATCCAAGGCAAGGTGATAGCTAGCCTTGCCAGATGAATGTTTTTTCTCTTCTAGAAGGAAGATTCCTTAAGTCAGTCCTAGGCTTCCCTTGAAATACAGCTCCCATCTGATCCCAATATGAACAGAAACTATCTAAAAAATGAGCTTTTGCCAAAGGCATCGAATCTGTGCATATGCTTCGCCAATTGCTGGGTGATCAGAAATCTCCTTTTTGTCCTTTTTAAAGGTGAACGCCCATTCCAGTGTAATCAGTGTGGGGCATCTTTTACTCAGAAAGGTAACCTCCTCCGCCACATTAAACTGCACACAGGGGAAAAACCTTTTAAGTGTCACCTCTGCAACTACGCATGCCAGAGAAGAGACGCACTCACAGGCCATCTTAGGACACATTCTGGTAAGTGAGAGCAATGAGCACTCCATATCTAGTAAATATGTCTTTCTCTGTGCCCATTGAGGAAACGAGAAAGAGTTAAAGTGTGGAGGTTTTAATCTGTCACTGCGGTTCTGAAGGGTTACAACAGCAGAGACCTCTAGGGCTAATTACACTTCCATTAAGACATTAATTGCTCTCCGTCTGGCTCAATGGGGATGAACATCTCCTTACCATCTTTGCACCCCTAGAGAACAACACAGACAGGAGAAGCCTACACTGTAAAAATGCTTTTTTAATTTTTGCAAAAACATTGTAGCCATCAGTATTGTTATGGCAAACTTTATTAAAAGATTATTTTCCTAAAAATATACACACATACTATTCATTCAAAAGTCTGGATAAAGTAAATGATGTACAGTTTGTAAGTTGTGTAAAACTGTAAACTGGGTATGAATCTCTGTTGAGGGTAAATTTTGGCTAATCTGGGCTAATTTGGGGAGTTTGGGCCATTCTGGTCTAGATTTTCTTTTTTTTCAATAGATAGAATTAAAAATACAACATTATATTAGTTTTAGGTGTATATGAGCTAAATTTCTTAAACCAAACTTTCTTCTTGATCACCCATTTATTTTTAATCTAAAAGATGAGCAGCAATAAGAATTCATGAAAAGCTATGTTCTCTCTTGATGTTTTCACTCCTTATTTTAACCACATTAAACTAACATTTAGAATTTCCCTCCTAGAAAAATAAAACTGGGTTTATTTTCAAATTTGGGACCTCATGTTCTTGATGTTATCTGACAAAATTTTAATTGAAAGGGAAAAAAAAGGCTTGTTTTTATGTTAATCCACATTCTGCTTTGACTAAAACCCAGCCCTAAACCCGCAACTGGTCACAATTCAGAGACTAAGGATTAAACAAATCAGCCCCAAGAAAACCCACTGTGAGAGATGGTAAAGGGTAAAAGAAGGGTTTCTTTTACAGCTCATTGTTCAAAGTAATGAGTTAAGGCTGAGTTTGGTCCAAAAAATTAGAGTAGTTCTTTTCTATTGCTTTTTCCAGGTAAGATCCAACAATAGCAGTCATTTTTAAGATTCTAGAGGACCTCAATTTATGTAGAAACTTAACATTCCTAGCCCCAGAAAATCTGCATTTATTTTAATTTGTGATTCCGTAAGGATCTTTCAGTGCTTTAAGCCCCAAAGGCTCTATTTTAAACAGAGCAAGAGGCCTTGAAAAAAAAAAAAAAATCTCAGTCCCTAAAATTCTGAAAAATTTCTGGTGTACATTTTATCGACAAGTCAGAAAAGTGAGCCCTGCACGCAGAGTTGAAGTTATTATTTATAACAGTAAGGCATTTGGAGGAGTTAGGAGATTAAAGGTGGCCTGTACAGTATGGATGAAATTTTGAGGAAATTTTTGCTTTATCTTAGAAATTAAGATGAAGTCATTTTTTGAAATTCCTTCTTATTTCTGTTATTCAAAACGATCCTCAGTTGGTTAGGTCAGTTTTTATTAATTGAGCCCAGACTTTGCTATAGCCTCTGGGCAAAGACAAGCTACATTTATTGAAATAGGTCAATGCTCTAAAAAGACTTTTAGTGGCTAATACCCACAAACTGCAGCATTCTTTACTTACAGCCAGTGGATGTCACAGAATACAGGATCTCTTCCTACTTCATTCTTAAACCACATGAATCTCCTTGAAAAATAAAATGTTCGTTTTTGTATTTTTTCCCTGAAAAAGCAAGATTGGATTTGGAGCCAAAACACTGTGCTCCAGGATAGTGATTAAGTCTAAATCCTTTCATTTGTGGAAGGAATCTATCCTTTCAAAGAGTACATGGGAATCAGTCATAGGCCATAACCTTGTTTCAGTTTACTGAATTTAAAAGTAATGTAGATGCACAAGTATCCAAGTACTCTGGCTTCTCTGAGCAGTCTCCTTACTAGGGGACAGTTTTCACAGGGCCCCAATACACCGTTTGTTCTATAACCCCTGAGGGTCACTGAGTGCCCCCTGTGCTCTCCTTATAGTTGAGAAACCTTATAAATGTGAGTTTTGCGGAAGGAGTTACAAGCAGAGAAGTTCCCTTGAGGAGCACAAGGAGCGCTGCCGTACATTTCTTCAGAGCACTGACCTGGGTGAGACTGGTGAGTTCATGCAACACCTGTTCTGGACATATTTAGTGATCACCTGCTGTTCTAGGTGGTAGGTTGCAATGCTGCTAAGTCGCTTCAGTCGTGTCCGACTCTGTGCGACTCCATAGACAGCAGCCCATCAGGCTCCCTCGTCCCTGGGATTCTCCAGGCAAGAACACTGGAGTGGGTTGCCATTTCCTTCTCCAATGCATGAAAGTGAAAAGTGAAAGTGAAGTCACTCAGTCGTGTCTGACTCTTAGCAAACCCATGGACTGCAGCCCACCAGGCTCCTCAGTCCAAGGGATCTTCCAGGCAAGAGTACTGGAGTGGGGTGCCGTCGCCGAGGTAGGTTGCAATAGTAAACAAAATACAAAAAACCCTGCCTGCGTGGAGTTTATATTCTCATTGGGAAAAACAGACTAGAAACAAAATGAAAAAGTAACACACAGTTTTGTCTGATGTTTTGTAAGGTAGTAATTGCTATTGAGAAAAATAAAGCAGGTACTGGAGGCTAAAGGTGAGTTAGAGAAACATCAGCCAGCTGACCTTTTAACAGACTTAAAAGCTTGAGGGGAGAGCCCTATAGATCACTAGGCAAAAGCAAGTGCAAAGGCCCTGGGGCTTGAATTCAAAGAAGTGTAAGTAGTCCTGTGTGGCTGGAAGAAAGTGAGTAATGGGACATGAAGCCAGAGAGGAAGTAGGAAACCAGATCTTATCAGGCCTTGTAGGCCATTGTAAAGATGTTGGCTTTTACTCTGAGTGAAATTAAAAATCTTCAGAAGGTTTTGAACAGAGAGGTGACATGATTGGACTTCTCATTTGAAAAAAAAAAAATCACTCTACTTGCTACTGAGAATAGGTTGTATTGGGGGCAAGGTTAGAAACTGGGGAGTCCAGTTAGGAGGCCATTGCAATAATTCAAGCAAAAGAAAATTGTCTTGGTAATAGTAGAGGTGTGCAAAGTGTTCTAACTCTATATAGTATAAAGATAGAACCAGCCAGATTTCTTAACAGATTGATGTGCAGTGTGATGAAGAACGCAGTTGCCATTAACTGAAATGGGAAAGATTGAGTGTAGAGGCATCTGGAGGGGTGGCTAGGGCAGAGTTCATTAAAACCATAAGGATTTTCTTTGCACAGGGCCCCCAAATCATGTACTTATCCACTCATATGATTTATTGTGATGTTTATATTTGGCTCTGGGAATTTCATATTTTGTTCCATGTTTTGAATTACATGCCTGGTGGCAATTGGTTGAAACACCAGATGTCTTTCCGTGTATCAGTTGTGGTTTTATTTCCTTTCATTCTTGAGTTGAATGAATTCATTCATTCATTCTCGACCTGAAACCTTTTTGTGTAACATCCCTGCAGTTGTCCTTTGACCCATATAATTGACCATCAGCCTGGTTGGGCTTCCTCACTGATAGCTCAGTTGGTAAAGAATCTGCCTGCAATGCAGAAGAACCTGGTTCAATTCCTGAGTCAGGAAAATCCCTCGAAGAAGGGATAGGCTGCCCACTCCAGTATTCTTAGGCTTTCCTAGTATTCAGACAGTAAAGAATCTGTCTGCAATGTGGGAGACCTGGGTTCGATCCCTGGGTTGGGAAGATCCCCTGGAGGAGGGGCATGGCAACCCACTCCAGTATTCTGGCCTAGAGAATTCCATGGACTGTATAGTCCATAGGGTTGCTGGATATGACTGAGCGACTTTCACTTCACTGGTTCTGCAGCTTGAATTGCCTGCTATTTTTATTTGGTTACTTGAACCAGTTGCTTATTTAGAGTAGGTATAAATCTTCATGGGATTTGGTGTTTGATGGTAGTAGTTGCAATTGAATAGTTTGAAAATTCTAGAACAGAAAGATTACAAAAACGTGACAGAAATAATGTGAAACTCAGGGAAAATGGAGTGGAAATCTCGAGTAGTTTAACTGTATCCGTTTTGAGTGAAAGGAAACTTTTGTTTTAGATAAAGCCTATTTTATGGTGTTAGGAGCTGGCCAACTGAATTCCGTTGGTGTGCACTGCTTCTGCTTTTTATCCTGATGGCATGTTTAGTTTTATCAAGGAGTTGGATTTCCTCCTTATTTCTAAAGAGAAATGTTTACTCTTAAAAACCTAAAACTTGGATTTTGACATCTTTAAGCAACATGCTTAAGCTCAGTCAGGCAATACCTGGGCATCTTTACTTGAAGTTCCATATTTCAGACAATAAACAAAGCTCTTACTATGAGAAGTTCTCAAGTTATGAAACTCTTATATTCCAAGTAGAATCATTAATATTTAAAGCAAGACAAATTAAAGAGAGCATCTGATCCCACCTCTTCATTTTAGAGTTGAAAATACTAAAACTCATCAAAAATTCAATGACTTGCTTAAAAAATCAATAGAACTTTTGTTGTTTTCATGATTAGCTATTTTTTTATTTTCAAAGACATATTGGGACATAATTCACATACCATTAAATTCACTCTTTTAAAGTGTACAATTCAGTGGTTTTTAATGTATTCACAAAGTTATACAACCATCACCACTCTAATTTCATAACATTTTTGTCACTTCGAAAGAACCCTGTACCCCTTCCCTTATCAGTCACTCCTGTTCCCCCCACTTCAGCCCCCATCAACCATTAATTTACTTTCTGTCTCTAAGAATTTGCCTATTCTGAACATGTCACATGAATAGAATCATAAAATGTGTAGCATTTTATATCTGCCTTCTTTCACTCAGCATAATGTTTTCAGGGTTCATCCATGTGGTAGCACTTCATTCCTTTTTATAGCTGAATAATATTCTATTATATGGATTCACTGCATTTTATCCATTCATGTATTAGTTAATGGGCATTTAGTTTTTTTCTACTTTTGGAAAAATGGCTTAATTAGTTATGTATTTTTGAAGGTTATATATTACTTATTTAGCAAAAGTAGAATAACACACATACTAAATAATAGACACTTTTGTATGTATATATGTCTTGATTGTCCTGGAAGTAGGGGAAAACATGAGTAAAATATCCTCTATGAACAATAAGTTCAAAATTAGTGATTTTGAAGAAAGGTTACCACCTTACTTCCTATCCCCATGACCTTTTTAGGAATTTCAAATTAGAAAAGTGGCGATAGAGGGGCTTCCCTGGTGGCTCAGTGGTAAAGAATCTGCCTGCCAATGCAGGAGACACGGGTTCAAACCCTGATCTGGGAAGTTCCCACATGCCTCAGAGCAACGAACCCCGTGTGCCCCCGTGGGCCACAACTATTGAGCCTGTGCTCTAGAGCCTAGGAGCCACAGCTACTGAGCCCATATGCCATGACTGCTAAAGCCTGCACATCCTAGAGCCTGTGCTCAAGAGAAGTCACTGCAGTGAGAAGCCCACACACCACCACTGAGGAGTAGTCCCTGCTCACCATAACTAGAGAAAAGCCCAAGCAGCAGTGAAGACCCAACACAGCCAAACATAAATAAATTAAATTAAATTTTAAAAAATAAAAGTGTTCAAAGAATCTTTTTTTGTTATCTTCAGTGGTATAAAGTGATTCAGGAAATACTGAAATACAGAGGTTGAGTTAATTTGCATTTCATAGGTTGGTTGATGAATGCATGCAAAACACTTTAAGTCTCAGCGAAAAAATAAAAGGCTAACTAAGTCAGCAAGTTTTGATTAAAAAAAAAAAAACAAATATATTGTTATGGTGGTTTCAGGTTAGAAAATCTATGAAGTCGCAGCTTAATCAAGAATGGTAAACACTGCATGTCATGTCTATCTTTGATATTTCAAATAGTTCTCATGATTTTTCCTAAAATCCAAAATATAAAGAATCTTTAATTGAACACGAGCCAATCCTTTGATTATTGTCAGAGCTCCCTATAGGGTTTCTATTGTTTCCTTCTTAAAATTGGGAGTCCAGGTCTGGACATAGTATTCCATTTTGAACCTGACCAATATAGTATCACCAGTGGTACCTCTTATCCCTTCATTTCTAGGTTTTTTTCCTTTTTCTTTTCTTTTTGGTTGCATTGAGTTTTCATTGCCACACTTGGGCTTTCTCTAGTTGCAGTGAGCTGGGGCTACTCTTCATTGCAATGCACAGGCTTCTCATTGTGGTAGCTTCTCTTGTTGTGGAGCAGAGGCTCCAGGGTGTGCAGGCTTCGTAGTTGCAGCTCATGGGCTCAGTAGTTATGGCCTGTGGGTCTAGAGCACTGGCTCAGCAGTTGTGGTGCACAGGCTTTAGTTGCTCCACAGCATGTGAAACCTTCCCCGACCAGAGATCGAACCCGTGTCCCCTGCCTTGCCAGGTGGATTCTCATCCACTGTACCGTTGAGGAAGTCCTATTACTAGCTTTTAAAGGGATGATGCTCTGCTGTGGATGTGGCACTTATTCATCAAGTGTTGCTCAGTTGCTCAGTCATGTTCAACTCTTTGCGACCCCATGGACTGCAGCACATCAGGCCTCCTTGTCCCTCACCATCTCCTGGAGTTCTTCCAAGTTCTTATCCATTGAATCGGTGATGCCATCCAACCATTCATCAAGTGCTTCTTGTAAGTTGAAGTGTAGCCTACTGAGAGCTGAGCCGTGGGACAAACCTGCCCCAGTCAGGAATTGGGCCTTATGGAAACAGGACAAGTGAAAAGACCTTGGATTGGAGACCAGTCTGCAAAAGAAGATCGTGTTGGACAATAAGACTCCTGCTCTTGCTGATCATTTTCATTTGTTCTGATAGCATTCATTGCATTCTCATGGACCAGGCTCTGTGTCAGAGCTATTTGTAAAGATGAGTGGAGGTTAAGCCCCTACCCTCAAAGAACTCAGTCCAACAAGGGACTGAGCACTGGATCTATTAATGTAATATAAAGGTCTAACAGAGACATGTAATGGTGTTACTTCAGCTCAAGTTTCTATACCAGACATCATCAAGATAGTCCCAGTTCTGCTGTCTTAATGGAGTATATATGAAAAGAAGAATGAATATAGACGACCACAGATTTCATTTTCTCATTAGCTTGATCCTTATTCCAGAAAGGGACTAACAGCTGGTATAGAGATTCATTTAGCCTCATTTCACACAAATTATGAATACTTGGAGCGGGACATATTTTTGTATGACAATGAGTTCTAGCAATAAGATTTTTAAAGTAATTGAGTAATTATATTTATTTATGAATCTAGAAGTCAAAACCTTTTATCTTCATCCTCCTTGTTGTGGTTGAGATAATACAAGCATGAGAATTTCAGGAAAAAATCTGTACTTTTACCAAATAGCAGTCCAAAGAAAGAGCTTAAAATATTTTAAATGTCTATTTTCCCAACAGATTATTCTTTTTAGAAAGTCAATACTAACTCACAAGTAGTGTTCATTGTACGTGCTCAAGAAGGCAACGGTTTTAGGCAACTTTTTTGTTAGAACCTGGTTTGCTCTTTGATAGCAATCTCTTGTTAGACAATTCTTATTGCATAATATCACCCCTTTGTTCCACTCTCCATCAGCTACTGGCTGACCACACTATAGAAGAGACAGGAAGCAATGTCTCTTATTTGAGCTCCATTTAACACTTCAAGATCTAATGAAGGATTTTGAACAAAAACACAACAAATTATATAGTTAAATCTACAATCACTTTGAAATAGAAATGCATCATGCAACCAGTTAACTAAAAGCCAGACGAACTATTAACACTTGTACAGAGATTAAAGACAGTAACTTATTCTATAATTTTGATTTAGTATGAGTTTGATTATTTGTTTTTCCAATATGTCATTAAAATCATTTTGCTAATGAAAAATGGTTATCTCTCCTGTATACTAGTAGGCAAGTAACATGAAGGGGAACTGACCCAGAATTAGCTCTACTCCTACTATGCTCACTCATGAAGCAAGTGTGCAAATTGTTCCTTGCCACCATCCCATATTCCCCACACCCACCCCTTGCAACATTAAACTGCCAAACACCACCCAGGAACGGATTTCCTATTTCGTCATTTAAACCCATTATCTTGTTCCCTCACTATCTTGCCAAACTGGTTTCCCTCTACTTAAATTCTGAGACATGATGTGGCAAGATAACACGTCTAGACTGTTTGTATAAATAGACAGTTGGGTCTTAAAGTTGAAGCAGAGGACCAAATGCCAAGTCCTTTTTTTTTTCCCTTTTCAGTCTACTGCTTGGACTCCTTGTAATCCCAGAGAGATTGTCTTGACTCCAAAGCAGTTCTTAGTGTTTTACAGGGTGCATCATTTAGTACAGCAGTTGTCCAATAACTGCAAGGCAGTATACTGAAAGTTCGGGGGAAGAAAATGAGAGTATCAGTTCAGTCACTCAGTCATGTCCAACTCTTTGCGACCCCATGAATCGCAGCACACCAGGCCTCCCTGTCCATCACAAATTCCTGGAGTTCACTCAAACTCATGTCCATCGAGTCAGTGATGCCATCCAACCATCTCATCCTCTGTCGTCCCCTTCTCCTCCTGCCCCCAATCCCTCCCAGCATCAGAGTCTTTTCCAATGAGTCAACTCTTCGCATGAGGTGGTCAAAGTACTGGAGTTTCAACTTCAGCATCATTCCTTCCAAAGAACACCCAGGACTGATCTCCTTTAGAATGGACTGGTTGGATCTCCTTGCAGTCCAAGGGACTCTCAAGAGTCTTCTCCAACACCCAGTTCAAAAGCATCAATTCTCTGGCGCTCAGCTTTCTTCACAGTCCAACTCTCACATCCATCCATGACTACTGGAAAAACCATAGCCTTGACTAGATGGACCTTTGGTGGCAAAGTAATGTCTCAAAGTAATTTGAATATGCTATCTAGGTTGGTCATAACTTTCCTTCCAAGCCATAATCAGTTGAAACTGTAGCCTTTGCCTAATTTGCCAATTGGAAAACACAGTTAATTTAGTAAAGATTAACTTAATCTCTAGAGTATATGCACATATACACTGAGGATTGGCATCATGAAGCTGATATTTTGAGTGAATGGCCCTGCAGGAGGGTGTTGGTAGATGGCAGCCCTATGGATTAGGAGTTTCAGGGACCTCCCTGGTGGTCCAGCGGTTAAGAATCTGCCTTTTAATGCAGGGGGTGGGGGTTTAGTCCCTGGTTGAGGAGCCTCTCAGTATGACAAAAGAAAAGATTAGTAGTTTTAGAGGACTCCTTTCAATCGAATCAGAGTTGTGAAGTATGGGAAAATCTCCCCATTTGCCTCAAATTATCTGTGTATCCATCAACACTCCAGAATTTTATCTTGTTAAATGTCAGGCATTTGGTCACTGATTTCCAGAGTACGATTTACCTGGAAATGACTGTCAAGACAAGCTTGGTGAGTAACCAGGGATAAAAGATGATGTTATCTCTAAAGGTTGCCATTTAGTGACATGCCCCAGTTACATTATTCAGGTCATTGTATATCCTCCCAGATATAGAATATATAGAATATGTGTCCTCAGAAAGATGCTTGTGGTGATTGATGGTGACTTTGGTAAAATGTAGACAGGGACTCCCGAGAGCCAAACGGGAAAACCAAACTGACAGCATAGTACTTGCAGGAAGTCCTGGGACTGACAGATCTCTGGGTGATAACGGGCCATTAGAGGAGTGACTGAAAGACTGAAAAAGAGTAGTGGTAAGATGGGGAGAAAGTTTAAAATTCCCAAAGTAGTGTTTTTCATTCTTGTTTTACTGTGATCTTTTTGATAGTAAATACATGGGGCAGGGGTGGGGTGGGGAAGGACCTTACCTAGATTTAACCCCCTCAAGGTTGCTGGAACCAAGTCAAAGCACAAACTGAGCTGCCTCTTCGACACTCCTAAGAAAAGCCTCCTTAAAACAGCCTCAGGAGCTTACTTCAAATCCCAGGCCTTTGTCTTTCATCTCTCTGCTCTTGGGGCTCTGGGTAGTGCCACATCTGGTGGTGGTTTGTGTGAAAGGAAATAATATGTATAATAGTTTCCTGTTTGGTCATTTAAACCTATCCTTGTGCTGGACAGAATTTGACCCACTTCGCTCAACAGCAGCGTCCTGTCACTAAAGTACCCGTTATTTACAGTGATCTGTCAGTTGAAGTCACAGTGCTTTACCACTAGCCCCAAAGCTGCCCAGCCCCCTTATTTTTATCCTTCTTATCTTCATTTATACAAACAGTGTTATTATAGCTTAAACTGGAGGCTGGGATTTATTTCTTTTGAGGACAGAATTATTTTTGATAAGAAACAAAGTCTAGTAAATATGATTATTGTCATCAATCTCTTTTATTCATTTTTGGAGCCAGCTTTCATTTTATTCTTGAACTTTATTCTTGAATTGAGTTTTATAATTTATTGTGTAATGACTGGCAAGGAGTTTTTAAAAAGCAAAACCAAAAAGGTGCCAATAATAAAATGAAAACTATTTAATACTTTGAATTCTTTTTTTCTGATTTGGCTCTGAACTCTCACCCTGGCCATTCTTGACAGTCTTGCCCTTGAGGTCTTTCTTTGTCTTTCATTTACTGCAGAGATGACCAGTTTTCTTCTCTCTGGGTGTGTCCATTTGTGGTTCTGAATGTCCCAGAGACCATGAAACTTGGAACATTATTTCTGTATATTGTCATTGTTCAGTTGCTCAGTCATGTCCGACTCTTTGTGACCACAGCACACCAGACTTCCCTGTTCTTCACCATCTCCCTAGAATCTCTTCATACAGTAAACTCTTTTGACTGCAGAATGAGT